>JBAIZL010000003.1:85184541-85257041 GCA_036971475.1 Prosapia bicincta | reverse complement strand
TGTGTGTGTGTGTGTGTGTGCGTGTTGTCTGTGCGTAAGTGAGTGTGTGTTTTGATTGTGTGTGTGCGTGTTTGTGTGTGTGTCTGTGTGTGTGTTTGTGTGTATGTGTGTGTGTGTGTGTGTTGTGTAGGAAATTTAAAAATAATGTTCATTAAAATAACTTTATTCCCTGAACTACTCGTATTTTGTTTTAACATATATTACTCGTTATAACAGAAAATCTTTACAACACCTACAAAATAAAGTAAACTAAAACTTTTTTACTAAATTCGATGGATTTACAAAGAAAATATACTTTACCACAGAACGATATGTCCGTATTCACTTAAAGAAGCTTTGCAATACTATATGACACTGCTCTAACATAAGCAATCATTTTGCAAATAAATATCTGTGTGACGTTAGAGGTCAGCATGACCCAATGAACCAAGAAGAGAGTGACTCTCGGCAGAGAGTTACTGGCACTCCCTTAATACTTGATTAACTGCCACGCTGAAATAAACGCCCATTACGTGGCCTGGAGAAAAGCTTTTACCTCGACAGTAAGCTTTATGGTGGTCCCTTTGCAATGCAGTAAACATGGATTACAGTTGGAGACAAGAACGCAGAGCTTATAGTAGTGACTTTTTCTTAAACTATCGATAAAAACATAGAACATATCACACTACTTGCAGATAAACAGATGTTTGAATATGCTGATATAGGTCCACTATCGGCAATAAAATTAAACGAAAAATAGTCATCAAGTTCCAAAGTGAATTTCAGATAGTTTCCTTGTAGAGGCTGATCAACTTCTTATACTTCTGGTAAGATATTGGATCGAATCTAGTTGCTGTGCCTATTGTCCCTTAAGATGGATAAGGAATGATGGTGAGTATACGTAGGGTGATATCCGGATAAGGTCATAACTCCTCCCACCTGATATAGTATAGCAGGGGTCATGTAATCACGTGTGCAAAGTAGGCCAGTAGTAAGGGTCCCAGAATAGCACAGCCACCCCTAAACTCGGCCGCTACGTAACCTAGAACTATAGGGGTAGTTTTGGATGATGCTCAAGGTCATCCCGGCCCCGACCCTAGACCAAGGGGTGGTTTCGACCACGTTCAGGGGGGTAGGGGGTAGTTTTTCGAAAAAAAAAAAAAAAATCGGCCGCTACGTAACCTAGGACTATAGGGGTAGTTTCGGATGATGCGGCTGGACGTCGTGACCCGGACCCTAGCTTTGGGGGTGGTTTTGAACACGTCCAGAGGGGTAGGGGGTAGTTTTTCGAAAACATTTATGTCCAACCCACTGACCTAAGCCAGCCAAAATGGATCTAACCTAACCTAACCTAAGTGTTGGGGGTGACCTCGGCTACGTTCAGGACCATCTCCGGGGGTAGCTCCGGGGGTGGATTGGGGGTGGGGGGTAGTTTTCGAAAAAATTTTGGAAAAACGTGCCTTGACCGATAGGGTGTGTCTAGAGTGTATTATTGCGTCGGTAGGGGTAGTTTCACCTAGGGTTAGTTTTTACAAAAAATATGAAATTGCCGAAAATCGATCGGCTGGATCAACAGACAGTACGGGATACGTGTAGAGGCTCTTTTGGATCGTTGCGGGGGCTGTTTACCTAGGGGTAGTTTTTACAAAAAATATGAAATTGCCGAAAATCGATCGGTTGGATCAAATGACCGTACGGGATATGTCTAGAGTCCATTATGGACGACTGTGGGGGTGGTTTCACCTGTAATCAGATTGCCAAAAATGATCGGTGACCTAGGTAAAAGTCACCACCGAACCCGCGCTTGAGGTAACACCGCCTAAGAGCGGGTAAAGCTAACACGGAGCAAGGCCTCGGTTAAAGCCAATCCAAGCCCAGCCACCCAGCAGCTATGCCTTAGGTAAAGCTAACACGGAGCAAGGTAAAGCCAACCTAGGTAAAGTAACCCCGGAATCAGGCCATACCTAGAGACATCCAGGAGCCGGGCCTTAGTTAAAGCAGTCAGCCTTTAAGTAAAGCTACACAAGAGCAGGGCCAAGATGATTGCTATATCAATTACAGCCTATCGACTAAGACAAGTACCTCCACAAAGTCCTAGGTAAAGCCATCACGAGGCCGACCCCTCGGTAAAGCCACCCAGGACTTAGGTAGAACCATATGGAGCAAGGCCACAGGTAAAGCCACCCAGGACCCAGGTAAAGCCAATCCTAAGCTATGCCCTAGGTAAAGTAATCCGGGAACTCGACCTTAGGTAAAGCTACCACGAAGTCGCGGCCTAGGTAAAGCCTCCTCGGAGCAAGACTTTAGGTGAAGCAGTCAGCCCTTAAGTAAAGCTGCCCAAGAGTCGGACCTTAGGATGGATGCTATATCAAATACAGCCTCTCGACCAAGACAAATACCCCCACCAAGTCCAAGGTAAAGCCATCCAGGTGTCAGACCATAGGTAAAGTAACCGAGGAGTCGGGCCTGAGGTAAAGCCAGCCAGGCCCTAGGTAAAGCTACCATTGAGGCAGACCATCGGTAAAGCTACCACGGAGTCGGGGCCTAAGTAAAGCTACCATGGAGTTAGACCATAGGTAAAGCAAACACGGAGCAAGGACTCAGGTAAAAGCCATCTCGAAGCCTGCCGATAGGTAAAGTAACCCTGGATTTCGGTTAGATCAAACGACCAACGACCTACATAGAGTTCAAATAGTCAACAAGTTGAATCAACCAATCACAACGCAGGGGCCCGGTAGGCCTACGTAAACGGTCAATGTAAGACGAGAAGGCCTATATAACGTGTTAAACCAATATATATGACAGCCCACATAATGTGTTAAACAAATATGCAACCCTACATACATACTATGCTAGGCCGACATACTATGTCGGTAAATCACCGGCCAAAGCCTATATGAACTGAGAAAGTTTCACCTCATATATCAGGTAGAACCACGGGCAGGCAACCGTATAATATGGGAGTACTATAAGGTATAGCTAAACCAATATATACGATAGCCCACATAATGTGTTAAACAAATACGCAAGCCTGCATACATACTATGCTAGGCCTACATACATGAATCCCTAAATGCGCCTACTATGTCGGTAAATCACTGGCCACAGCCTATATGAACTGAGATAGTTTCACCTCATATATCAGGTAGAAGCTGGCAATCGTATAATATAGGAAGTACTATAAGGTACATCTACCAATGCATAACCTATCAAGCCCACGTAAAGATATAATATATCTGATGACGTACGAGTGACATGCGCACCTATAACTAGAGTGGCCTACCCCTAAATAACATAGAAGAAGTAAGGATATGGACAGATAGGAGAAGCAAGGACCTGGACCGATAAAAAGAGCAAATACCTGGACAGATAGAAGAAGCAAGGACCTGTACCGATGGAAGAAGCAAGTACATGGACTGATAGAAGAAGCAAGGACCTGGACCGATAAAAGAAATAAGCACCTGGGCAGATAGAAGAAGCAGGTACTTGGACAGATAGTAGAAGTAAGCACCTGGACAGACAGAAGAACCCAAGGCCTACATATATAATCAGAAATCAATGTAAATAATCAAATAGCCTCAATGGATATATCCTATAGCTGCAAATGTATCTAGATATAAAAGTATATATGGAGAAACACTAATAAAGAGGCCCATCACAAAACGTGAATAAATATATGTTATAAAACGATCCTAAAACGGTGCTAAACCAACATGCATGCTATCATACATATTCGTATATAACGTGTTAAGCCTACAAACGTGATAGTCCACATAATGTGTTAAACAAATATGCATGTAAACCTGCATACATACTATGCTAAGCCGACTTACATGGGCCTACTATGTCGGTAAACCGCCGGCCAAGGCATATATGATCTAAGCTATTTTCACCTTGTCTATCAGGTAGAACCTGGCAACCGTATAATAGGGGAAGTACTATATGGTATAGCTAACAATGCATAGCCTATCACGCCCATCACGGTCAACAAATATTACAATATAAGGTAAGTCGCGCAACCTCTATACATACAGTGCTAAGCCAACATTCAGGCATATATACTATGTTAAAACAGCGTGCAATATACTCTAAATAGCCAAATATACGTTGTTAAACCAATATGCAGGTTAACCTATATACATCCCGTTACCCACATATGCCTATATAATATGTTAAGCCTGTATAAGTGATTGCCCTTATAGTGTGTTCAATAAATATGCGTGTAAACCAAATAAATACTCTGGTAAGCCAACATGCATGCTATCATAGATAGGCGTATATACTATGTTAGGTCTACATATCGCGTTAAACAAACATGTGTAAGCCACCATACATATTATGCTAGGCCGACAAGGGCCTGAACACATTATATCCACTGCATAGTTTAGCTAAACGGCTATCACACACTATCCTACAGGTACCACATAATACCTGATCAATAACACATAGTATCCAATGCATAGCCTGACGAGGGTTTAATATATAGTATCCAGAGGCCCCGCTAACGATTAACACGCTGTATCCATAAGGCCTACTATGTCGGTGAACCACAGGCCCAAGCTTATATGATCAGAGTCCGACACACATTTTCACCCGTCTATCAGGTAGAACCTCGGGCAGGCGGCTGTATAATACGGGAAGTACTATATAGTATAGCTAACAATGCATAACCTATCACGCCCATGGCGGTCAGCAAATACTACAATATAATCAAAAAAAAAGTCGCGCAACCTATATACATACAGTGCTAACCAATATAGGCATATATACTATGTTAGGCCCGCATACGTAATTACCCTATATAGTGTGTTAAACAAATATGCGTGTAAACCTACATAAATACTATGGTAAACCAACATGCATGCTATCATACTATGTTAAGCCCAAATACATAATAGAATACATAATGTGTTAAACATATATGTGTGTAAGCCAGCATAGATATTATGCTAAGAAGACATGGACCTACAAAGTATAACACATTATATTCGGTGCATAGTTTAGCTAATGGATATCACACACTAACCTACAAGCTGCCCACAAATTACCACATAATACCTGATACATAGCCCGGTTAATCATTATCACATAGTATACGATGCAAATCACGACTAGGGCTAACACAACATATTCAAACCATAGCCTGACTACGGCTAACACATAGTATCCGATGAGAAGTATGAATACATAATATCCGTTGCATAGCTCGGCTAAAGTTCGTCATATAGCACCCGAAGTATAGCTTGACAAACACACAGCATTTCATGAGCGGCGTGATATAAGGTAACACATAGTATCCGATACACAACCTAGGATCGAATATGACGTCATCCAGGTGGAGAACAAGATGGCTGTAATGTTGATACCGAGTTCAAAAGGGCTATGGTGGCTAAGACCTGTGTAGGCTAGATCAAATAACCAACGTTTCAACTAAACTACTGTCATACGCGTAGTTTAACCAACCAACATACGCGAAGTTCAAACGAACAGCATTGACACCAAGTCCAAATAGGCTATGGCGGCTATGCCCAGATCAACGTATCAGCTAATCAAAATGAAAAACTTACGCTAATCAACCAACATCTACACCGAGGTCAAATGGGTTATGGTTAGCGAAGGCACTGGCAAAAGCTTTAAGCCTTAGACATAATTATAGCTATCAACGCATACCAAAATAGCTATGCAGAAACCGTCAAGGCCATTACACATATTGTACAGGTATGTTCTCCATCAAACCGAGACGTTAGACACCATCTCTGTAAAACAGCTAACAAATTATACTCTACCATAATAGGTATGTCAAAACTGTTACCGGCTCATAATCTAAGACAGTGGTTACGTAACGCCCTTTATCAATTTAAGACCTTAAGAGATATCTTCGTAAAGACAGCTACCAATCCGTACTATAGAGCTACCGCTGCTCACCCTACCATAATAGCTACGTACAGACGGTTAATATTGTATAACCTATCACAAGACTTATGTAAAAACAGCTATGCATAACCTGTCACACAATAACTGCGTAAAGGCAGCTTACAAGGCCTACCCCATTAAAATAGCTACGAAAAGATAACATCCAATACATACCCTATCATATTAGCTATGTAAAGACAATAAATGCGTAAAGGCAGCTAACAATGCCTACCCCATTAAAATAGCTACGAAAAGATAACAACCAATACATAACTTATCATAATAGCTATGTAAAGACAACTAAAGATGCATAACCTAACTCAGTAATGATTGCTATTAAATAATGAACCATTAGACTAGCCACGTAAAGACAGCTACCAACACCACAATAGCTACGTAAAAACAGTTATCGATCCGTGACCAAGATAATACCTACGTAAGACCTATATCAGTGCTAAGACAATAGCTCCGTAAGGAAAACCTACCACTTCATGAACTACGACAACAGCAAGGTGTGGACGGCTACCAATACATTACCTATCACAGCTACCAACACATAACTCGTCACACTAGCTAAGTAAATAGCGCTACGATTGAATAGCCTATCACACAGGCCAAATGAGGGTCACTAACTAAACCATCACAATATCTCTGTACATGGCAGATGGCGTGATGATCCTCATCTTTATCGCACACCTAACAGTAGGTTAGGTTAGAAGCACTCTGGCTAGCTTAGGTTAGTGGGTTGAAAATAATTTTTTCTAAAAACTACCCCTCTAGACGTGGTTGAACACCCAACAGTAGGTTAGGTTAGAAGCACTCTGTCTAGCTTAGGTTAGTGGGTTGAAAATAATTTTTCCTAAAAACTACCCCTCTAGACGTGGTTGAACCCTCCCCCAAGGCTACGATCAAGGTCACATCGACCGCCTGCATCATCCAAAACCACCCCTAACTTTCAAAGGTTGGTCGTATCTCCATCACGGGCATCACTGACCTGTGGTTGTAGAAGTTAGGGGTGGTTTTGGATGATGCAGGCGGTCGATGTGACCTTGATCGTAGCCTTGGGGGAGGGTTCAACCACGTCTAGAGGGGTAGTTTTTAGGAAAAATTATTTTCAACCCACTAACCTAAGCTAGACAGAGTGCTTCTAACCTAACCTACTGTTGGGTGTTCAACCACGTCTAGAGGGGTAGTTTTTAGAAAAAATTATTTTCAACCCACTAACCTAAGCTAGCCAGAGTGCTTCTAACCTAACCTACTGTTAGGTGTGCGATAAAGATGAGGATCATCACGCCATCTGCCATGTACAGAGATATTGTGATGGTTTAGTTAGTGACCCTCATTTGGCCTGTGTGATAGGCTATTCAATCGTAGCGCTATTTACTTAGCTAGTGTGACGAGTTATGTGTTGGTAGCTGTGATAGGTAATGTATTGGTAGCCGTCCACACCTTGCTGTTGTCGTAGTTCATGAAGTGGTAGGTTTTCCTTACGGAGCTATTGTCTTAGCACTGATATAGGTCTTACGTAGGTATTATCTTGGTCACGGATCGATAACTGTTTTTACGTAGCTATTGTGGTGTTGGTAGCTGTCTTTACGTGGCTAGTCTAATGGTTCATTATTTAATAGCAATCATTACTGAGTTAGGTTATGCATCTTTAGTTGTCTTTACATAGCTATTATGATAAGTTATGTATTGGTTGTTATCTTTTCGTAGCTATTTTAATGGGGTAGGCATTGTTAGCTGCCTTTACGCATCTATTGTCTTTACATAGCTAATATGATAGGGTATGTATTGGATGTTATCTTTTCGTAGCTATTTTAATGGGGTAGGCCTTGTAAGCTGCCTTTACGCAGTTATTGTGTGACAGGTTATGCATAGCTGTTTTTACATAAGTCTTGTGATAGGTTATACAATATTAACCGTCTGTACGTAGCTATTATGGTAGGGTGAGCAGCGGTAGCTCTATAGTACGGATTGGTAGCTGTCTTTACGAAGATATCTCTTAAGGTCTTAAATTGATAAAGGGCGTTACGTAACCACTGTCTTAGATTATGAGCCGGTAACAGTTTTGACATACCTATTATGGTAGAGTATAATTTGTTAGCTGTTTTACAGAGATGGTGTCTAACGTCTCGGTTTGATGGAGAACATACCTGTACAATATGTGTAATGGCCTTGACGGTTTCTGCATAGCTATTTTGGTATGCGTTGATAGCTATAATTATGTCTAAGGCTTAAAGCTTTTGCCAGTGCCTTCGCTAACCATAACCCATTTGACCTCGGTGTAGATGTTGGTTGATTAGCGTAAGTTTTTCATTTTGATTAGCTGATACGTTGATCTGGGCATAGCCGCCATAGCCTATTTGGACTTGGTGTCAATGCTGTTCGTTTGAACTTCGCGTATGTTGGTTGGTTAAACTACGCGTATGACAGTAGTTTAGTTGAAACGTTGGTTATTTGATCTAGCCTACACAGGTCTTAGCCACCATAGCCCTTTTGAACTCGGTATCAACATTACAGCCATCTTGTTCTCCACCTGGATGACGTCATATTCGATCCTAGGTTGTGTATCGGATACTATGTGTTACCTTATATCACGCCGCTCATGAAATGCTGTGTGTTTGTCAAGCTATACTTCGGGTGCTATATGACGAACTTTAGCCGAGCTATGCAACGGATATTATGTATTCATACTTCTCATCGGATACTATGTGTTAGCCGTAGTCAGGCTATGGTTTGAATATGTTGTGTTAGCCCTAGTCGTGATTTGCATCGTATACTATGTGATAATGATTAACCGGGCTATGTATCAGGTATTATGTGGTAATTTGTGGGCAGCTTGTAGGTTAGTGTGTGATATCCATTAGCTAAACTATGCACCGAATATAATGTGTTATACTTTGTAGGTCCATGTCTTCTTAGCATAATATCTATGCTGGCTTACACACATATATGTTTAACACATTATGTATTCTATTATGTATTCTATTATGTATTTGGGCTTAACATAGTATGATAGCATGCATGTTGGTTTACCATAGTATTTATGTAGGTTTACACGCATATTTGTTTAACACACTATATAGGGTAATTACGTATGCGGGCCTAACATAGTATATATGCCTATATTGGTTAGCACTGTATGTATATAGGTTGCGCGACTTTTTTTTTGATTATATTGTAGTATTTGCTGACCGCCATGGGCGTGATAGGTTATGCATTGTTAGCTATACTATATAGTACTTCCCGTATTATACAGCCGCCTGCCCGAGGTTCTACCTGATAGACGGGTGAAAATGTGTGTCGGACTCTGATCATATAAGCTTGGGCCTGTGGTTCACCGACATAGTAGGCCTTATGGATACAGCGTGTTAATCGTTAGCGGGGCCTCTGGATACTATATATTAAACCCTCGTCAGGCTATGCATTGGATACTATGTGTTATTGATCAGGTATTATGTGGTACCTGTAGGATAGTGTGTGATAGCCGTTTAGCTAAACTATGCAGTGGATATAATGTGTTCAGGCCCTTGTCGGCCTAGCATAATATGTATGGTGGCTTACACATGTTTGTTTAACGCGATATGTAGACCTAACATAGTATATACGCCTATCTATGATAGCATGCATGTTGGCTTACCAGAGTATTTATTTGGTTTACACGCATATTTATTGAACACACTATAAGGGCAATCACTTATACAGGCTTAACATATTATATAGGCATATGTGGGTAACGGGATGTATATAGGTTAACCTGCATATTGGTTTAACAACGTATATTTGGCTATTTAGAGTATATTGCACGCTGTTTTAACATAGTATATATGCCTGAATGTTGGCTTAGCACTGTATGTATAGAGGTTGCGCGACTTACCTTATATTGTAATATTTGTTGACCGTGATGGGCGTGATAGGCTATGCATTGTTAGCTATACCATATAGTACTTCCCCTATTATACGGTTGCCAGGTTCTACCTGATAGACAAGGTGAAAATAGCTTAGATCATATATGCCTTGGCCGGCGGTTTACCGACATAGTAGGCCCATGTAAGTCGGCTTAGCATAGTATGTATGCAGGTTTACATGCATATTTGTTTAACACATTATGTGGACTATCACGTTTGTAGGCTTAACACGTTATATACGAATATGTATGATAGCATGCATGTTGGTTTAGCACCGTTTTAGGATCGTTTTATAACATATATTTATTCACGTTTTGTGATGGGCCTCTTTATTAGTGTTTCTCCATATATACTTTTATATCTAGATACATTTGCAGCTATAGGATATATCCATTGAGGCTATTTGATTATTTACATTGATTCCTGATTATATATGTAGGCCTTATGTTCTTCTGTCTGTCCAGGTGCTTACTTCTACTATCTGTCCAAGTACCTGCTTCTTCTATCTGCCCAGGTGCTTGTTTCTTTTATCGGTCCAGGTCCTTGCTTCTTCTATCAGTCCATGTACTTGCTTCTTCCATCGGTACAGGTCCTTGCTTCTTCTATCTGTCCAGGTATTTGCTCTTTTTATCGGTCCAGGTCCTTGCTTCTCCTATCTGTCCATATCCTTACTTCTTCTATGTTATTTAGGGGTAGGCCACTCTAGTTATAGGTGCGCATGTCACTCGTACGTCATCAGATATATTATATCTTTACGTGGGCTTGATAGGTTATGCATTGGTAGATGTACCTTATAGTACTTCCTATATTATACGATTGCCAGCTTCTACCTGATATATGAGGTGAAACTATCTCAGTTCATATAGGCTGTGGCCAGTGATTTACCGACATAGTAGGCGCATTTAGGGATTCATGTATGTAGGCCTAGCATAGTATGTATGCAGGCTTGCGTATTTGTTTAACACATTATGTGGGCTATCGTATATATTGGTTTAGCTATACCTTATAGTACTCCCATATTATACGGTTGCCTGCCCGTGGTTCTACCTGATATATGAGGTGAAACTTTCTCAGTTCATATAGGCTTTGGCCGGCGATTTACCGACATAGTATGTCGGCCTAGCATAGTATGTATGTAGGGTTGCATATTTGTTTAACACATTATGTGGGCTGTCATATATATTGGTTTAACACGTTATATAGGCCTTCTCGTCTTACATTGACCGTTTACGTAGGCCTACCAGGCCCCTGCGTTGTGATTGGTTGATTCAACTTGTTGACTATTTGAACTCTATGTAGGTCGTTGGTCGTTTGATCTAACCGAAATCCAGGGTTACTTTACCTATCGGCAGGCTTCGAGATGGCTTTTACCTGAGTCCTTGCTCCGTGTTTGCTTTACCTATGGTCTAACTCCATGGTAGCTTTACTTAGGCCCCGACTCCGTGGTAGCTTTACCGATGGTCTGCCTCAATGGTAGCTTTACCTAGGGCCTGGCTGGCTTTACCTCAGGCACGACTCCTCGGTTACTTTACCTATGGTCTGACACCTGGATGGCTTTACCTTGGACTTGGTGGGGGTATTTGTCTTGGTCGAGAGGCTGTATTTGATATAGCATCCATCCTAAGGCCCGACTCTTGGGCAGCTTTACTTAAGGGCTGACTGCTTCACCTAAAGTCTTGCTCCGAGGAGGCTTTACCTAGGCCGCGACTTCGTGGTAGCTTTACCTAAGGTCGAGTTCCCGGATTACTTTACCTAGGGCATAGCTTAGGATTGGCTTTACCTGGGTCCTGGGTGGCTTTACCTGTGGCCTTGCTCCATATTGGTTCTACCTAAGTCCTGGGTGGCTTTACCGAGGGGTCGGCCTCGTGATGGCTTTACCTAGGACTTTGTGGAGGTACTTGTCTTAGTCGATAGGCTGTAATTGATATAGCAATCATCTTGGCCCTGCTCTTGTGTAGCTTTACTTAAAGGCTGACTGCTTTAACTAAGGCCCGGCTCCTGGATGTCTCTAGGTATGGCCTGATTCCGGGGTTACTTTACCTAGGTTGGCTTTACCTTGCTCCGTGTTAGCTTTACCTAAGGCATAGCTGCTGGGTGGCTGGGCTTGGATTGGCTTTAACCGAGGCTTTGCTCCGTGTTAGCTTTACCCGCTCTTAGGCGGTGTTACCTCAAGCGCGGGTTCGGTGGTGACTTTTACCTAGGTCACCGATCATTTTTGGCAATCTGATTACAGGTGAAACCACCCCCACAGTCGTCCATAATGGACTCTAGACATATCCCGTACGGTCATTTGATCCAACCGATCGATTTTCGGCAATTTCATATTTTTTGTAAAAACTACCCCTAGGTAAACAGCCCCCGCAACGATCCAAAAGAGCCTCTACACGTATCCCGTACTGTCTGTTGATCCAGCCGATCGATTTTCGGCAATTTCATATTTTTTGTAAAAACTACCCCTAGGTGAAACTACCCCTACCGACGCAATAATACACTCTAGACACACCCTATCGGTCAAGGCACGTTTTTCCAAAATTTTTTCGAAAACTACCCCCCACCCCCAATCTACCCCCGGAGCTACCCCCGGAGATGGTCCTGAACGTAGCCGAGGTCACCCCCAACACTTAGGTTAGGTTAGGTTAGATCCATTTTGGCTGGCTTAGGTCAGTGGGTTGGACATAAATGTTTTCGAAAAACTACCCCCTACCCCTCTGGACGTGTTCAAAACCACCCCCAAAGCTAGGGTCCGGGTCACGACGTCCAGCCGCATCATCCGAAACGACCCCTATAAGTCCTAGGTTACGTAGCGGCCGATTTTTTTTTTTTTTTCGAAAAACTACCCCCTACCCCCCTGAACGTGGTCGAAACCACCCCTTGGTCTAGGGTCGGGGCCGGGATGACCTTGAGCATCATCCAAAACTACCCCTATAGTCCTAGGTTACGTAGCGGCCGAGTTTAGGGGTGGCTGTGCTATTCTGGGACCCTTACTACTACTTAGGCCTACTTAGGGTTAAATCCGGATAGGAATATAACGCCCTCTTCTGGTACAGTATATAGCATTGGTTATTAAACTACGTGTGCAAAAAAAAGCCTACTAGGGATTCAATCCGGATAGGAATATAACGCCCTCTTCTGGTAGAGTATATAGTATGGGTTATTAAACTATGTGTGCAAAAAAGCCTACTAGGGATTAAATCCGGATAGGAATATAACGCCCTCCTCTGGTAGAGTATATAGCATGGGTTATTAAACTACGTGTGCAAAAAAGCCTACTAGGGATTAAATCCGGATAGGAATATAACGCCCTCTACTGGTAGAGTATATAGCATGGGTTATTAAACTACGTGTGCAAAAAATCCTACTAGGGATTAAATCCGGATAGGAATATAACGCCCTCTCCTGGTAGAGTATATAGCATGGGTTATTAAACTACGTGTGCAAAAAATCCTACTAGGGATTAAATCCGGATAGGAATATAACGCCCTCTCCTGGTAGAGTATATAGCATGGGTTATTAAACTACGTGTGCAAAAAAGCCTACTAGGGATTAAATCCGGATAGGAATATAACGCCCTCTTCTGGTAGAATAAATAGCAGGGGTCATAAAATCACTTGTGCAAAGTAGAAATACTTGGGATTAATGTCACAAAAAACTCAACACCGCTTCCTGGTCTAGAGCACATAGCTGGAATTAAGATTTAGGTCAAACGTAGCTGTATGAGTTCGTCAAACGTAGACGTGCTTGGGATTAAATGTGTCTAAATACAAAACACTGCTTCCCGATCTAGAGCACATAGCTGGGATTAAGATATAGGTCAAAAACAGCTGTATGAGCTCGTCAAACGTGTATCTACTCTCTATCGCGGACGCGGATGTAGACAAAATATTGTAGATGGATTCACGAAACGTTAGGCTTACTGTACTGAACGAATAATCGCGGGATTACTGTGAAAATGGCAAAATTAAGGCACCCAGAGAGCACGACTGTTATCAAACCGTACTTTCCATATATTTTAGCGTTTCGTAATAACCATTAAGTGACAACATTTTCACATATTACTTAGCCATTAGAGTTTTGACTATGTCTTGTAAACGCATTCCCAATGTAATAAATACAGAACACTACTTATATAACCGACTAAATCTTTAGGTATTTAAGTATTTAATTATTGAACTTTAATTAATAGACTTATTAGATTTTTAAAGACAATTCGTAGTAATAGTTTACTACATGAACACAACAGTAGACGATTCATAGTAATAGTTTACTACATGAACACAACAGTAGACGATTCATAGTAATAGTTTACTACATGAACACAACAGTAGACGTTTCATAGTAATAGTTTACTACATGAAAACAACAGTAGACGATTCATAGTAATAGTTTACTACATGAACACAACAGTAGACGTTTAAAATAGGAATGTTTGTACGAATGTTCTTTAAAGTTTCTCTGAGGGAACTGGGTCGCCTATCAAAGAAATGAAAGAAGTAGCCAATTTTTTTTATTTACATTAAACTCTACAACACAATGCAGAAAAAACAAAGAAACACTATTCACCCAACCGCCATCTCGTAGACTCTTAACGTTCCGATGCGAAACAAATGTTGAAATTACGTAAATTTTATGTTCTTTAAAACGTCCAAATAAAAATTAAAAAAAAAATTAACCACAAGCCTGATCAAACTGAAAATCTGATGAGCTATAAAAATAAACATTGCTAAACAATGTTTTTATTTAGTATTTCAAATGTATGGCCTACATTCAAAACCAAATTTTTAGTTCAAAATGTTTTCTAAAATCATGCATTTATTAGAAATGCAGTAAGAGTGAGCAATAATATTTTCAATGCCACAGTTATCCGCCATTCACTGTCACATTATTTTTTGTTAGCGCGTTTCGAAGAGCCTCCATCAATCAGAACGTTCCACGAACTGTTCCACCTCAGACAGTCAGAAAAGGAGGGAGTTTGGTGGTCCTCGAGCATTTGCAGCGTTTGTCACCAGTCGCGAGTAGAAATGTGGAAAGAGGCCTTTTGGAAAAGGGCTGGAGACAGTATCTGCCATGTTTAATGAGTGAGAAGATTTTTAAGAAACATATTTTTATGCTGGGGACTACTTATGTTTATAAAGAGGGCTTATGTCAAAAGGAAACTAGCTGATTGACTCTCTTCATTCTTTACTAGTATTTTTATTCTATTGATTTTTTTTTGTTTTTTTATTCCAGCCCACATGGGAATTTTTTTATGTACGTTACCAAGTCACGCCCCTCTGACCGGATTGGCCCCGCCCTCATACTAGTTCCATTGTTCAGCCTACATAAAACTCGTTTTACTTCTTTATTATATTATTTTTAATTTTGAGCAAATTAAAATTCCTAAAAATTACTGATGATGTATTTGTTTAATTACTATTTTTAAATTTTTAACATTTTTCTATAATAAAACAACATTATTGCCATTCTGAAACAGTAAATTACCACACTACATGACAAGATTATAATGTACAATTTAGTATTTTTATATACAATAATTATATGGGCCTATATACGAATATATGCGTCAAATATAAACAACGTCTTGAGAATATATGTACAACAACTTGGTAATTTTTTTACTTAAAGTAAATTTATGAAAACCCTCTCGCTCGTCGATCACACTAAGCGATATTCATCGGTGTCTAGGTTGATCGCTATACAGCGTTATTGTTCTAGGCGGCAGAGGTTTTTAAACACCGGTGTCCTCTAATGTGGTCAACTCGTCTGTGTTCATTTTTAAATTTATTTATATATAAACATATTTTACAATATTTTTTATAAATTGAGGTAATTAAAATGAAAAAAAAATTATAAAGTTACGAAGAAATTTTAAAAGTATATATAGTTACTTTTTAAAATTCATATATTAAATTTCAACGAATTTTCAAAAAAAAATGTTACAGTTTTGGTCTAAGAGCAATACACGTAAGACTCCTTACAACTACTATTTAGAGAAATAACTAACATTATTAATTACTTACGAGGGAAAATAGTCGTAGAATCACCTTACCTGCAACAAAATATCAGAACATACTTATAATCACTGTATTTTATTTATGAGCATATATTCTCAATGTACACCCCTAATTTTGTTTGCACATTTTTAAAATATAATTTCTTAAACGTTATCATTAATACGTAGGAAGCAAAACAAACTACAACTGATTACCAGAAATAGTAAAATAATTACGTTACTTAACACTTGCTGTTTAAGGGGACCCGGACCTTGCGGAAAAACATTTTTCACCATTTTTTTTTATTTTCCTAAATTAATCTACAGAATTTTATGCTTAAAATGATATATAATTTGTAACCATACTAGATTTCTTTCACTATTTATTTTTTGTTTTAATTATCCTCAACTACTACGTTTTTCTTAATTCTCTTCACAATTTTCGTGCTGTGTGGAATAATGAATATACCTCCACCTCCAGCAAAAGCACACAAATACACAGATATTTTATTTAACGTAGTGCAGGATATTGCATGTGATAACATGAATAAGGCAGTGGAAGAAGCTGTAATAGAAGCTAGCACTGAATATAGACACTTATCTGCTGCTTTTGATGGGTCATGGCAGAAACGAGGACACCAGTCACTAAATGGTGTTATCAGTACAACAAGTGTAGATAGTGGGAAGATAATTGATGTTGCCATTCTTACTAAGCATTGCATTTGCATAGATAAAGGAAAGCATGAAGTAAACTGCACTGCGAATTACTATGGTAGCAGCGGTGGTATGGAAGTTGCTGGGGTGGGTCAAATGTTTAGTAGGTCTGTTGAAAAGTATAATGTTATGTATACACAGTATCTAGGTGATGGTGACAGCAAGTCTTTAAAGTCTATTTTTGAAGCCAAACCTTATGGTGATATTCAGATATCTAAACTGGAATTTATAGCTCACATTCAGAAAGAATGGGGAGCCGACTAAGAAAAATAAAACATGACATGAAGGGTAAAAAACTTTCAAATAATCTGCCTACTGGAGGAGAAAATAGGTTAACTGATGCTACCATTGACCAATTGCAAACCTACTATGGTGACGCATTAAGAAAAAATCTAAACTCTGTCAAAAATATGCAACAAGCAATTTTGGCAATATATTTTCACAAGCTATCAACAGATGAACACCCATGTCATGGTTTATGTCCTTCTGGGTCACACACCAGATACCTGGTGTAAATACAAAAGATTTCTTTAAAATAATGGAGGGAAATTACAAGCATGAAAGAAGTATTGCTGGTGCAATAATGGAGGTAATTAAACCAGTTTTTAAAGATCTTGCAGATCCAGTATTATTACAAAGGTGTACACACGGTAAAACTCAAAATGCTAATGAGTCGTTCAGTAGCGTTGTATGGACTACAGTGCCCAAAAATGTTTTTGTAGGAATAAAAACTTTGAGCTGAGGAGTATAAACTCAGGAGCTTAGGAGCTCATAAGATAGTGTGTCATGTTTCAATGAAGGCTACATAAATAAGTGCAAGGTATTTCAGAGATTGGGACTGAAACCTGGGTTATTTATGGTAACGGCTATGCAAACTTTAGATGCAGAAAGAATAAGAAGTTCAGAAAAACAATTCTGATTATGAAAGAGATGCTAGAAGAAGAAGGAGGTTATCCAGACAGAAGTTGGAAGAAGAATATGACAATTTATCTGACTATGAAAAAGATGCTAGAAGAAGAAGGAGGTTTTCCAGAAAGAAGTTGGAAGAAGAATATGACAATTTGTCTGACTATGAAGCTGGAATTCATTAAGTTTGGTCAGTTTTTATTATGTCGTTTCAGTTTTTTGCGATTTCCCGAAAATTTGTTTTTTTGAGACATTTTTTTATTGACCGGTTAAGGTAATCGACCAAGATTTTCACGGTGCATTACAGACATAAAGATACAACTTTTGACCAGAGGAAATTTTGCTAACATAAAATTAAATCATTTTATGCACAATTACAAGGCAAAAATAGAAAGAGTTCAAACATGTTGCCGGAAAAAAAATTTTGTATTAAACTACAAATGGAAAAAAACAAATGCTCTGGTCAAAAGTTGTAAAAGGGTCTCATAAAATACGGGTAAAAATTTCAAATTGATAACTTGTAAGAGTGCTGAGAAAATGTTCCTTATGTTAGTTTGGAGTAGCATATAAGGTACGGGTCCCCTTAAATAACAACTCAACAATAACCCAGCAAATATTTAGAACATACAACAGTGCGTGAGGTTTAACCGTGTCTCTGACCTTGAGATCGCTAGGGGGGACTGGGCTGCAGTGCGGGGTCAAAACCCAACACTTCAGAAAACATCAGTGTCGTGTTTAAAGTGTAAACAGCTCTAATTCACTAAATGATAATACTGTAATAGTTTGACGTAGACATGATCTTTAAATGTGTTGCTCTGTTTCTGCAAAGAAAAAGACGCGATTACGAAAGAGACGGTATATGTATTGTATAATGTTTTCAGTTAGGCTAGTAGTCAAATGCTAGAGCAGAACGAAGGACACCGTTATAAACCTACGCACCGTACCTATCGCTCTCCCTTTTTGAAGCAAACGCTTCCTTGACTCGTTATTGTACACTGTCAGTTCCACAACTGCGCGTATCCACGATTGCATTTAAAGTTTTTCCACCAATACGAAACTTGCTTACAAAAACTAAGCGAATGAGCTACTTTTTCCTGTGTCATATTTTCAAGTTTGAACGTTATAATTTGTTATAATACGTTACACTATACCCTTATTTTCTCTCTGACTCTAAACTGCACTCCAAATGTTTAAACAAGAATAAGTGTATGAATCTCTTAACCATAGATTTATATATTTTTTGAAGCTTCAACATTTGGAAAGTTCTTCAACTGCTAGATTTTATATGAATTTCTGCACGTGCCTACAAAGCATACATAATGTTAATATATGCCAAATCTGCTGGCGTCATATTTACTTTGAATTATTTTCTTCTATTTTATTAAAAATATACATTCAAAGTACTACTAAATAATCAATGATAATATAAAAAGTAAATCTAATACAACGTCCTGAGATGGCATATTTTATTGCCCCCTAATTGTTCCAAAGAAAACACACACACACACACACACACACCGACACACACACACACACACACACACACACACACACACACACACACACACACACACACACACACACACACACACACACACACACACACACACATACACACACACACACACACACACACACACACACACACAGAGAGAGAGAGAGAGAGAGAGAGAGAGAGAGAGAGAAAGAGAGAGAGAGGAAGAAAAAGACAGAAGGTTTATCTTAAAAAATCGAAAAAGATGTCAGAATTTGCAGAGTAATAAACTGAAGTTTACTTTCCTTTTCCAAAACCTTTATCTGAAGACAAAAAATTTAAATACAAAAAAATATAAAAATACTTGTCAATCTTATTATGATATTAAATAAATATTTTTGAGGTGAGGCGTATTAAGTTGGTTTATTTATGGTAAGGATTTAAGACGGAAGTAGTATCATAGTTGTCCGAGCAAAGGACTTGTTCCGTCTGTCAGGCGGAGGAAGGAGATTCATCGTTCACGTGGGAACTGTGGCTTTTATTAAACTCAAGCTTCCTATCTTGTAGAGACATGGAGACTTAACAACCCGCCATACATTTACGATAAACTACCATATAGGCCTACAAACTATCACAAGACGTTTTTAATCATTAAAAAAAAAGATGTTATCTTAAAGCAAATATTTTTAGAACCTAATTTAAGATAATTACAAATATTCCAACCAAATATCATAATATTATACGAACACAAGTGAATTTCCTACTCTCAGGCTAGCCGGGCCGTATTTTAAAATTAACAAACACTGTTTCATTAGCAAAGACGGACTCTATCACATACTGAAAA
Source organism: Prosapia bicincta (assembly GCA_036971475.1). Lineage (NCBI taxonomy): Eukaryota > Metazoa > Arthropoda > Insecta > Hemiptera > Cercopidae > Prosapia > Prosapia bicincta. Next base: position 85,237,311 of record JBAIZL010000003.1, on the reverse strand, counting down.
AGCAACCGACACTGAATTTATGTGTGATGAATTGGCAGAATCTCTGAGTCTTATAAAATGACCCATAACCTCTTAAAGATTGGGTATATTATTTACTGAAAAAACAATTGACACTGAATTTATGTGTAAAGACTTAGCAGCCTCTCTGAGTCTTATAAAGTGACCAAACCCCGCTTAGAAACGGACTATATTATTTACTGAAAAAACAATTGACACTGAATTTATGTGTAAAGACTTAGCAGCCTCTCTGAGTCTTATAAAGTGACCAAACCCCGCTTAGAAACGGACTATATTATTTACTGAAAAAACAATTGACACTGAATTTATGTGTAAAGACTTATCACCCTCTCTGAGTCTTATAAAGTGACCAAACCCCGCTTAGAAACGGACTATATTATTTACTGAAAAAGCAATCGACACTGAATTTATGTGTAAAGACTTAGCAGCCTCTCTGATTCTTACAAAGTGACCCATAACATCTTACAGGCGGAATATATTGTTAAGGTAAAGGCAACCAACACTGAAGCGATTAAAAAAAGACTTGGCACCCTCTTTGGGATTTACAAAATTACCCATAACCGCTTACAGGCGGAATAAATTGTTTACCGTAAGAGCAACCAACACTGGAGTGATGAAAAAAGCTTGGCAGCCTCTTTGGGACTTACAAAATGACCCATAACCGCTTACAGACGGAATATATTATTTACCGTAAATGTAGAGTTACGTCGAACACTGTTGTAATAAAATATTCTGTTAAAAGCTTTTTCTCTCTTCAAGGGTTAATGATCGTTGTGGATGAAGTTTTTATGCTTCCCTTTCAGGCTGTTTAAGTATTAATGAAATATTAAGGGTTCTTGTAGACGCAATAAAAATACAAAGATATGTTTTACCATTAATAAACAGCTTTTATCGATCATTATTATAAATTATGACGTTGAGTCATTAGAATTTTTTTAAAATACAATTTATTTATTGTGGTGGCAGATTGTAAAAGCATCTGGATTTTTCACTATAAAATACATTTTTTCTGTTTCGGTTTAGTTGGAAGAAAAATTCTACGAAACCCGTTTCAAAGTTTAATTTTACTTTACTGTATTCAGTATCTATATGTTAGGTTCCTACATGCCAGTTTATTTCTTTTCCTCGCAGGTCACTCCTAATACAATCTACCAACACTTGAATTTTTATATTGGTTTACTGCTTCCTTTTTTAATAATTGCAACCCAAGCCTTAAATTTATTAACATTTATTTCACCTCAACAAGATTACGAAATCTTTTCTGAAGTTCAGTTTTACCAACATATTTTTATTGTAACTTATCTCCATACCATGTTACCATCTTACATCACAGTTTCTCCGTTTACAGCAGTTTCTTGTTTCCTTCACAGACCACTGTTACCCAATAAAAATAACTCCGTTTTAGTAATTTTGCCTCTCAAATCGATTTCACAGTTCTTTGCCCATCCCCACTAACCCTTGGAAATTGTTTTACTCCCTACCTAACTCTCAGACATTGCATTCTTTGTGACACATATCCATGCATTCATCCTTGGCACATATCTAAGATGCAGTATCCAAATGTTCAAAACTGTGGTTTACCCCAACCAATGGCTTCCATATTATTCCACTCCCCGCTTATTAAAAAACTTAAGCCCTTAAGGGCATCTTTATTAGTTTCTTCCCCTAAACTCTCACTACCCACCTAATTGTGCACCTTATATCCAGCGAGGAACGGCGGGTAGATCGCCCCCCCTTCAGAACGGGCTCAGAGTACCAGAGGATTATTATATCTTTCCATTTACCCTTCCTTATTATTCCCTTTACTAGAGGATGTAACTGATGGACTATTTTATGACCCCGCTAGTTGATCATCAGCTAAGCGATGATTCCCTTCCCACGTGATTCCAAAATATCTTCCCTATATGTTACACCAGCTAGTTTATGTCCGTCCTTACCTGTAGTCAAAATTCTTCCCTGCCCTTACTAGCTCATCCCCTTAAACAACCCAGCAATGACATTTAATATTTAACACAAAACGTCAGTAGATACATTATGACAGCTCGAATGTATTCGCTTATTCACTCACACCACCCATCACGGAATAAACTCGTAATTTATAATTTACACTGATTATAAATCAATGGAAATACAGCTTAGTTGTTATTCGTCGTTTTAAAACGACAAATCACTCCAAGCCACGTCACTAGTTTTTATACACAATAATAATAAAGGGGCTGAATACTGGATGACATTTTCAAATAAAAACGTGAAAGCTTTTATTGTAGAAGTAAAAATTACTTGAAACCTTTTACAAGCAGTTATTAATATATAAACTCTTATCACTATTTTATCGCGAACAAAATCTGAGAACGATAACTTCAAACTGACACGCAATATCTGTGTGGTGTTTCTGGACAGCAAACCTCGGGCTGATGTTAAACTCTGATTCGTGAGCATCAAAGGCGTTTTGGGTCATTGGCAGTTTGTCCCGATTCCTTCACGTGCAGGAGGGATCCTAACCGCCTGCGCATTTGAAAGAGAGGCAGCTCGCTAAAAATATTTCCACCACTGGGTGGGTTTTGGGGGTACAGACCGGGGTCCCAACGAGCCAGAAAAAACGTTATTTGAAAAAGACGAGAGTCTACAGATTTCTGTGTAACAAAACATATTTCCACCACTGGGTGGGTTTTGGGGGTACAGACCGGGGTCCCAACGAGCCAGAAAAAACGTTATTTGAAAAAGACGAGAGTCTACAGATTTCTGTGTAACAAAACATATTTCCACCACTGGGTGGGTTTTGGGGGTACAGCCGGGGTCCCAACGAACCAAAAAAAAACGTTATTTGAAAAAAAAACGAGAGTCTACAGATTTCTGTTAAACAAAAAATATTTTCACCACTGGGTGGGTTTTGGGGGTACAGACCGGGGTCCCAACGAACCAAAAAAAAACGTTATTTGTAAAAGACAAGAATCTACGGATTTCTGTTTAACAAAACATATTTTCACCACTAGGCGGTTTTTGGGGGTATACACAGGGGCCCGAACTAACCAAAAAAAAAACGTTATTTGCAAAAGACAAGAATCTACGGATTTCTGTTTAACAAAAAAAATATGTTCACCACAGGGTGGGTTATGAGGGTATAGACCGGGGTCCCAACGATCCAAAAAAAAAATGTTATTAGCAAAAGACGAGAGTCTATAGAGAATCTGTTTAACAAAAAATATTTTCATCACTGGGTGGGTTTTGGGGACATAGACCAAAGTCCCAACGATCAAAAACAAAAAACGTTTTTTGCAAAAGACGAGATTCTACAGATTTCTGTTTAATAAAATAACAAAATTGTTAAAAGTTACAATAACAAAAATTCATTACTTTTAAAAATGTTTTATTACAAAATAAAACAGAAATAAAATGAAACGTTTTTGAAATGTGCGGTACGAATACACTTTTTCATTCGGAATACAGATAGAATTATTTTAAGAAAATATAGAAATTATGAATAAAAATAAATCCGACCTCTTGAAAGATGTTCACAAAGTATAGCCACATTCAACATTTTTAATAGTGCTTGTTTCATTAAAACTTTTCCTATAAGAACAACCTATAGCATTCCTTTAGTATCTTACCTCAAAAACCTAACAACCAAAGCTGCCCAAAGGATCTTTTGTTCTAGTCTGGACATTGTTAATTAAGTATTCACTAGTAACTAGCACAACATTATATCGCACCACCTAACCCGAGAGGTATTGTTGTCCCGAACCTCCAACCATGTGATCGTTAGCAAGCAGTTGAATAGCTGCTACATTCGAATAAAGATGACGCCTTTGTTAATTTATTTTGAACATCTTCTTTATTTCTTCTTTTACTATAGGGATGTTTAGGTCCCGTATATATTTATTTTTAAGAAACTAATGGGCATTAACAAATGTTTTAGTATCTTACTTTGGAACTGAAGAATGTTTATATTATAATCGTTTGTAGAGTGACGATCGTATTTTTTTTGTAATCTAAATATATTTTTACTATTTATTAGGAATATACTGTGGTTGAATTTAATAATAAATACACAAAAACCTCTTAACCACAAACTTTCTTTATTTTACCGTTATGTACATTTCAGTTACAAAGTAACCATCCTCAGAGGGATAACATACAAAGACTGTCTTTGTATGTTATCCCTCTGAGGATGGTTACTTTTTAACTGAAATGTACATAACGGTAAAATAAAGAAAGTTTGTGGTTAAGAGGTTTTTGTGTATTTATTAACTATATTTTATTTTTATTATATATTGACAGATTTGATTTTCTAATTAGAAGCCAATACTGCAAACGAAATTTGATATTTAATTCCGTCTTCTTTCTTCCATGTGGTGCTTCCATCTCAGTTTGGCTTCTAGGTTCATAATCAGATACTTATTATAGTTTCCATAAGGAATGATTACGTTGCATACAAAAGCGGACATTATTGTATATCTACAGATATTTGAGAAGTTGATGTGGCTGGCTGCATTTCATTCGCTTTTAATTTCACCTCTTTTACATATGATATTTATTTCTGTCTTAAATGTTTACCAACAAAATAAACCAACTTGATGGCCTTGATTTAAAAAAAATCAGAAAACAATAAAAAATACATTTGGTTAAACAAGGGCTACAAAACTAATACGGTTTACAAGCCTTAAGGATGTGTATTATTTTGTATTTATAATTTTTCCTTCCAGAAAAGGTTTTGAAAACGGATTTTAAAATTCAGTCCATTAAATAACCACCTCTCACACCTTTACTGATTTCATGACTATATATATATATATATATATATATATATATATATATATATATATATATATATATATATATATATGAATAGTTACTATCTGGAGTACATCCGTTCATTTTGCAGTCCATAAATTCGCAGTTCCGATGTTTCGCTAGAATCTCATCCAGCATTGACAAGGTGAACCCAACAACAGTAGAAGAGCGAGATGTTGGGTTTACCTCGTCAATGCTGGATGAGGTTCTAGCGAAACGTCGGAACTGCGAATTTATGGACTGCAGAATGAACGGATGTACTCCAGATAGTAACTATTCATCATATTTTTCCATCCGTGAAGGAATACGTATCAGCATATATATATAGGCCCTATATATATATATATATATATATATATATATATATATATATATATATATATATATATATATAACTTTGCAACACTGTTTTCTTGTATTCACTCATCACTTACACTACAATGTACTTCAACAAGAATAATACTTGGTATATATGTGACTGAACTATATGCGAGGACTTAGTAATATAGTATCATTTTCAAAGACTATAAATACGTGATTAAAGTCCTAGAAAGTTAACTTGCATAAATATCAAGTAACATTCTTGTTTAAGTACGAGTACATTGTAGTGTAAGTTATGTATATGTGTGTGTATATATATATATGTGTGTGTGTGTGTGTGTGTGTGTTTATTTATTTAATAATGGTTGATTCTCAGCAACCATATCAGCTGTTGCTATAAACACATACCGGGATTGCACACTGGTGTAAGGCTGCAGAGTGAGGCTGATCTAAATAACAAGTGGCTAGCATCTCGTATTACTATGGATTTCCAATCACGTGGATATTTGGAGAAACGATAAGACACACCCGCCGCAAAAATCCCCCCTACCACAAGTGCAACGTCTGTGATCTATTCCTTCAGAAAAAATTACCCTGGCTAGCGGATAGAAGTAATGGACTAGATTAACAAACAAAAAGCTTCCTAGATACGTAGGCGTGCAGCTACCAATGGCCACCTTGCACCACATCTCTGTAGAATTGATATATACAACAGTACTTACTGATTAAGTAGCCGTCATGGACGCAAGGCACGCGAAGTATTGTCCTGAACATACAGAGGAAACAATGAGATGCAGGGAGGATTCTGGTGGATCCCTATCTCAACCGACGGAAATGCATGTGTAGGCGCTGACGTTTTATTTCAGTGACAAAGAAAATAACCACATTCTGATTTACAGAGGTAGCGCATTTTCCCGACCAATTATTACTCCAAACAGGCATAAGTCTGTTTAGGAAAGGTACTAAGATCTGTTTACTAAGACTATGTTCGCACATCTCAAGAAAATCGAATAGCTAATTACCTTATGGAGATCAAAGCCGTTATCGGGCTTTGTAATTAACTCGAGTAAGCATGCCAAATCAAACACTCGATCCAGAAAGTTCAGACTAACTTAAATTATATCCCTCAACCCTGTGTTTGTTTAACGGAAATATAAATTGCATTTCATATTTACTTGGAAATAAATCATCCGTCTCGGTAAATATACTATATACAAACTTCTAAACTTATATTTACCGATTTAAAATCCTTTCATCACTAACGTTCAGGGTATAGAAGCTTCTGACTGTCGACACAACCTAGTGCTGGAAACCAACAAGTAAAGTATAACATTTATTTCTCAATGACAGGTTCAAGTACAAAATTAAGAATTTGTCTAAAGTGATGAAAACAAAATTTGACAATTTTAAAACGCCTACTATTTTGAAAGCGGATTACATATGTTTTCAGTAACTTAGATTCTTGTAATAAATTAAAGTCATGTAAAATAAAATAATTTGCTGCAGTATTGTTATAGCCCTACAGGATGATTAATCAATATGTGGTCAATTCCATCGAAGCCGTAACAACAACCAAGGGAGAAGGTTTCGGTATACATAGGTCTGAAAAAACAAGGCGTTAGCAAAGTACGGCTTGTGAAAGAGTCTTTCTGAATTAACCCTCCCATAAACCGAAGACGTTATGAAATTTTTGTAAAACACATTAAGAAAAAATTACAATTTGGCAGTCAGTGGCACTGGCCGACGTAGGTGAATACTTCATTTGTAGAATGTAGTTGATAGACGTTTTAATAGAGTGTAATTAGTAATAAAGGACAGGAGAAAAAATTTATTATAAGTTGAAAAATTTACTGACTAAAAAGTTTGTTTAGTTGAAATTAGCTCTTAAAAAAGCGTCAGACACGCAGAAAAGGTTTAAATTTTAAAAACTTAAAACATAAATTTAGGACTGAATTAATGCAGTAAGATTTATTGAAGTAAATATATTTATTGACTAAAAAAAAATTGCATAATAAAATTATAAAGTAAGATAATATACTTGCTGAGAAAGCTTTTCTACAACATAATCTATAACATAAAATAAACAGATAAAATCATTTCTTATAGCTTGATTTAAGCTAAAATAGGAAGCGCGTCTAGTGAAGGAATCAATCGTGAGATGATTTTTCTCCCGTACAAAACATATAGTTGTGATTCCCAGACGAAAACAGTAATAACTGCAATAATTAGATTGTGTACGTTTTTTTTAAAAATAATGTTTAAAACATAGCCAGAATGAATTTCGTATATATTTTAATTCGACCTTAACCAAACTCAAAATTTACGATAGAAAATTACAATTAAATGTGAAATTACTTTCTTAAATTCCTCGTATCAGTATTTATTTATGAGTGTAGACAATTTATTTCTAAAAACATTGATACAGCATATTACATAAATGCAGCATATTACATAAATTCAGCATATTATATAAATGCAGCATATTACATAAATGCAGCATATTACATAAATTCAGCATATTAGATAAATGCAGCATATTACATAAACGTAGCATATTACATAAATTCAGCATATTACATAAATGCAGCATATTACATAAATTCAGCATATTAGATAAATGCAGCATATTACATAAATGCAGCATATTACATAAATTCAGCATATTACATAAATGCAGCATATTACATAAATTCAGCATATTAGATAAATGCAGCATATTACATAAACGTAGCATATTAGATAAATGCAGCATATTACATAAACGCAGCATATTACATAAACGCAGTATATTATATGAATCCAGCATATTACATAAATTCAGCATATTACATAAATTCAGCATATTACATAAATTCAGCATATTAGATAAATCAGCATGATATATAAACGCAGCATATTACATAAACGCAGTATTATATATAAATCCAGCATATTACATAAATTCAGTATATTACATAAATGCAGCATATCACATAAATCCAGCATATTACGTAAATGCAGCATATCACATAAATCCAACATTTTACATAAATGCAGAATATCACACAACTGCAGCATATTACATAAATGCAACATACTACATAAATGCATGTATATTACATAAATGCAGCATATTACATAAATTCAGCATATTACATAAATTCAGCATATTACATAAATGCAGCATATTACATAAACGTAGCATATTAGATAAATGCAGCATATTACATAAACGCAGCATATTACTTAAACGCAGTATATTATATGAATCCAGCATATTACATAAATTCAGCATATTACATAAATTCAGCATATTAGATAAATCAGCATGATATATAAACGCAGCATATTACATAAACGCAGTATTATATATAAATCCAGCATATTACATAAATTCAGTATATTACATAAATGCAGCATATCACATAAATCCAGCATATTACGTAAATGCAGCATATCACATAAATCCAACATTTTACATAAATGCAGAATACCACACAACTGCAGCATATTACATAAATGCAACATACTACATAAATGCAGTATATTACATAAATGCAGCATATTACATAAATTCAGCATATTACATAAATGCAGCATATCACATAAATACAGCATATTATATAAATGCAGCATATCACATAAATACAGCACATTACATAAATGCAGCATATTACATAAATTCAGCATATTACATATATTCAGCTTATTACATAAATGCGTCATTTTAAAAATTGGAAAATAAAAATATTACAAGGAACTAATACTTTCCAACATATCAAAATAAAAAGCCTATGAAGACTAAATCTTTTCGAGGCTACAACTCACTTTAAAAAAATAGTTTAAAAAAATAATAATGTTTACAAGACTGTGTTTTTCTTATTTTTTTCTTCTACACTCGGGTAATATTAAATTCTCTAGATTTTAAAATCACAGTTCTAAGTACAGTCTATTTATTCATATGTTAACAAATCCATTTTAAAAATCACAACATTAAAATCCCAAAACATTTCCCCACACTTATTTTACCCTCGACAACTTTCATTTTATTTTCAAAACAAAGTAGAAACAAAATTTAAAAAACTCATATAAAATTAAATATTTCATATTGTAAACTCACATGACGCGACAAAAGTAGATAACATAACAAGAGAAAATCAGGGCGAAGATTGAGCGTATCTCTGGAACTGCACGCTGCCAACTTTTAAGGTAACTACAAACTTTTCTGATTGTTAAAAACCTGTCACTAACAGCTGTAACATTCAGTAAAAAAAACATAACTACCACAAAGTTAAAATGCATGCATGCTGTTTAGTAGAAGGCTGACATTCTTTCTGTTTGTTTTTCAAGTATTTCAACAGAATTTCCAAATTTAAAAGACTATAAGAATGAACATTTAGTTAAAATAAAAACGTCACTCAAATGCATTGAGGCTTTGTTCATTAATTCCACAGAGAATAATATCTAAGAGGCAATGAACTTAGGATGAGGGCACAAAAGGCAACTTTAAGTAATCTTCTCTACCCCTGACTAACATTGAACTTAGAAACTTCCAACGAGTGTCTCTGAATTTGAAAAGCATACTTTAGTAAATCCAGAGGGTGGCATATTCGATTGATACACTTCAAATAGTCATAGCCAAATTTTTCAAGTAGAGACAAAATTTAATATTTATAATTACAATAAAATATGCCAATTATTTCCTACATATAATAAAGTTATTTTTTTCAATTACCAAAATTGCAAAGTCCATTATTTTTATCAATTGTACATTATCCATTATACTATTATTTTTTTTATCTTAGCAAAATTACATTGTTGCAGACTATTCTGGAAGTAGTACATTTCAGGCGCGGTATAGTTTGATTTAAAACACAATAGAAATTGAAATCGGCCAGAAACGGTGGTGGCTGCCGCAGTCTAGGCGAATAGGAAATCCACATCCTGCCGGATCGGTGAGCCTTGTTGCCAATTCTACGTTAAACTTCCGTTCGTCACTCGTGTCACCGAGTACAAACTGAAAACACCGCATCCCTACTCTGCCACAGAGCCGTTCCTATTCTACTTTAACTCAAACTATGCAGTTTCTTTTCGTTGATGGAGGTGACTGGATACGGGCATAACTACGCTATTTTATAAATTATTTTAAAATGTTTTCTATCACTTCAAACACTCTTATATTTTGTTTAAAAACAAAACTCTGCGCCTCACAACAAATTAACATTGCTATTAAAAACTTACATAAAAATTAACTTACGTTAAAAAGTTATATTTTTTTAAAATTCCATGTTACCCATTTATCAATAATATTATAAACCATTTTGGGTAATGTACTTATATTATCGTGTTCTACATATATACCTGAAATAGAGTATATTTACATACCTATAATTTACATAAAAATTAATACGTTTTAGACTATTCAATGAAACTAATACAAGAACCTATCGAACGACCTACGACTATAGATGTTAGACTCCAGCTAGGTATAGGGCTAACAGCAATGAGACCCCACAAAGACAATCGCACACGCGAAGATATATCCTTAATATATCTGGATAAATAATTGAACACGTCAACAAAATTCTAAAATTCAGTTGCTCTGAATATTACAAATTATTATGATCTGAAGATGAAGATAAATTATTTCCCGAAACGTCAATCTATTGTATCATTATCTTATAGAATCTGTTCCAATTACGTTCTATGCTTTTCAATCTTTTAAACTTTAAATAATGCACAGTATTAGTTACTAATTTAGCTTTAAATCTTTTATGGTATTTATAAAGCATTAACAACACGTCCTTTATATACATTTTTAGTTCCACTTCTAAATAGTCACATGCCTTGTTTTCGACGTCACAACGCAACGTTCCAACAATGAGTTGTGAGAATATGACAATAATAAAGTCCGTTTAGAGAGAATGTGAAATATGTAGAGTCCAGGCGTACACTAATGAAATGACGTCTTGCAGACTTCGTGCGGGACTTAATATAATGTCTCGCGAGCCGAGCCCATTGCGTCTAGTCGAGACGCGTTCTCCTTAAGGGCGAACGGTTACCGCACTATACCCAACACGTATACTTTCGGCTGACGCTACACAAACCTGACAATCGTTTTCAGTTAGTCCCGGATAAACAATGGGAAGCGAGAGTACGAATAACAAAAATAGCGAATGTTACATTTAATATTCAGTCAAGCGGCTGCCGTTGTTTTCTATAAAGTAACACTAAAAAAATGTCTAACAGTGTATATGCTAAGTCATCACAGAACGATTTACAAGAATGCGTAACAATATCGGTATCGACAAATTAACCCAAATGCCTACGAAAGCAAAATTATCGTCTTTATTTAGAGGTTGCTTGGAGGTTATGTTTCAATAATTTTAAGACAAAACGTTTTACATATTCAGGAATATTTATTGAGTTATGGGATAAGACAAGATTTATTACAACCGTTGTTTTTAATACTCGAAAGTTGAACTCTCTAAACTATACATTATCGATAAGTTTTAAGTGGACGCATATTTCAAATTATATTACTGTTTCCAAACACTAGAATGATTAATAGGCTATAGATATCTAATCAGCAAAATCGAGATATGTTTATTACGTTCATTCATTACAGCCTGTTACATAATTTAAAGGTAAAATTAGTAAACAAGATAATTTAAAAGTTTAATTATGTAAGGAATAAAGACATACTACTTTCTGAAATGTATGAGTTATTTAAAATTTTTATAGAACAGAATATGCAATTAACATGTTTAAAGAATAAGTGTCATATTTAAGACTGATGTAAGGTTTTAGGCCATTACGTAAAATTTATTAACTATGTACAAAATTTATTTGAATAGAAAAATATTCAAAAATTATTTAAAATAACAATTCTGTCAACAGTTCCACGCCTCTACCGGTTATACTTACCAGCAACGCTCCATCACCTTTTCACACAGTATAATTGAAGCACAAATATGTGTGTCAAAATTTCAAGTGATTTTAGATAGCAAAATTGTGTGTGAAGAATGTCAGTGTAATGTAAATACCATTAGAGGCTCGCCCACATATACCTGCAGCAGGAACGGGTGAATGAGGGCTTTTAGCATCGTGTGTAATGGGCATGGAGAAGCCCATTGTTCCGAATACAATGACAGCCCGCCTCGTATCTTTATTTAGTTTAGCTATTTGTGAACTGGGTGCCGATTATGTGGGTCAGCCCGTAACCTGTTTCCATAAGAGACTTGAGTCGAGTTTTATATAAAAATTATGCATTTAACGTTTCAAATGGTGGTTTAATTCACTAAAAATCTGAAGAAGACAAATTCTATTAGTATTCAACGGTAAATGAGAGTAAAAATATATAACGTTTAGAGATAGTTTGGAGTAGGTAACGAAATTATTAATCCCATTATATTTTCCTTAATTAAATTAATTACCATTCAAGGATTTCTATCTGAGATAAACATTGAATATACACACTAATGCTAAATTTGCTACCGTTTTACAGTGACCAGTCATTGTTACAATTATAACTTTAGAAATCACGCAGGTACTTATTGAGGATTTAATTTCGAAAGGGGTATCATTAAGGTTGGCCTTTGATATCGATATATCGAAAATACATTAGCTGTATTTGTCATCGATATTTCCATATTCGATGTATCGAAAGCATCGATATTTCAAGGCGATATATTTACACTTTAAATACAAAGAAACTAAAAATTATTTTTGGCTATATCTTGCCGTTAAAACGACTTCAAAATCACGGGTCACAGAGCGGTTTAATTTCAGAATTTCTGACCAAGTAAAATTGTGTATCGATCTGTTTAACCTTGATTTCTACGCGTATAGAAAACGTAAATGCAAATGACATTGGCAATATAAATATTTTAATAAAGCGTTACGAGCCTGATATTAACAGGTGTTATTCTTATAAATTATGTTGAAAATAAAATAAATTAAGTTGAGCAAAAACATGTTCCATGTTTCATACTTTAATAAAGGCGAGTGACTTCTATCGCACAGCGGCGAGGGATTTCGACTTTCGAGATTGTTCTCGATTAGTCGCCGTAAAATAGTTAAGGGGGCACGGTAGCCAATTAGACCGACAATCCATAAAGATTTGGAAGTATATTCCGCCGCCAAACTTGTCCCTACATCAGTTGGCTAGGAAATATCTGTCACTTGGAACACCCGTTACAGCAGAGAAGCTTTTCTCGAAAAGAGCAGACTAAAAAACAAATATGCAAATATGCTGATATTCCTGGAATTTCTAAGAAGATATTAATGGGAAAAAGTTTGTTTATTATTTTGTGCCGATATATCGATTGGTTTTACCCATAATATCTAGATATCGATATTCACTAATACTTTAATTGATTTGATCGAATATTGATATTTTCTTTTCAATTTCCCAATCCTAGTAAACTCGTCTATCAGGAAGCAAACAAAATTTCTGAAATATTTTATCTTTCAGCTTTTATAAAACGGATTTATCTACTTTTCTAAATATACAATAGTCGTGTAATATACAATAGGCGCGCGTGTATGTATGTATGTATGTATGCGAGTGTGTGCGTATGTGTAGTAAATAGTAAGTGTAATTTATCAAACGTAGGTATTTGAGATAGTAATTAGTACAAGCAATAACAAATTATTTACTGTTTATGAAATCACATTACAATGTTTAACAAAGAATAATAATTTCCACCTTTATATATTATTGTCAATTACAGAAATTCCCCTTTACATATTATTACAACTTCTTATTTTAGATTCATCTGTCTTTACATTTATTTCGGGAGAGGCCCGATCCTCCTCGATGCAGTCCACTGATATGACGTTATAAGTGTTACAAATTTATACAGAACTCAAGTAATTATATAGCAAACTCTCTCTCCCTCTCTCTCTCTCTCTCTCTCTCTCTATATATATATATATATATATATATATATATATATATATATATATATACATATATATATATATATATATATATATATATATATATATATATATACACACACACATATACATAAATATGTATAAAAATCATACTTGGTATTTATGCGAGTTAACTTTCAAAGATTGGTAGTATCTCCATCATCGCGCATCACTGACCGGGGGTTGTAGTAGACTGCGGTCAGTGATGCCCGATGATGGAGATACTACCAATCTTTGAAAGTTAACTCGCATATATACCAAGTAAGATTCTTGTTTAAGTAAATATAGTGAAAGTGATAAGTGAATACAAGAACAGTGTTGCAAATATATATATATATATATATATATATATATATATATATATATATATAATATTTATATATATATATATTTATATATAGGTATATTTTTATTTACATATATAGAGGTTACGTATATATCTCGTACTATCATTCCCCACTGTGATGATAGTAAGGTGTCTACTCGTTACACGCCGTCCAGGAAAAAAAATCAAGAAATGTAAGTATAATCAAGGAAGGGAAAATATTGTCTTCGGGTGGCAAGTTAGCACAGCTGAAATCTACAATGTACAGAGGCGTTACTTGTTTCGCCATAACCTCATTTAGTATGACGAGGTAAACCCATCAATAGTTGACGAGACAAATAAAGTGTGAACTGTTGTAGGGTTACCTTGTCAAAGCTAAATGGCGGAACATTGTTACTACGTTTTATGTACTACAAAATGAACGGATATACTGCCCGGATATTAACAACGCGTCATACGTTTCCAAAATATAATTATATATATATATATATATATATATATATATATATATATATATATATATATATATATAATAAATTAAAAATATTTCAAAAACAAGAATACTTTTAATGAATATATTTATTCTAAACTTTTCGCCGATAAAGTAGTACCAGCATCTTCAGGAAAATAATTATCTAATGAAGATAATATTAGATAAGGATTTATAGATAATAAAGATAATAATTATCTAATAAAGATAAGGATTTTATTAGACAATTATTTTCCTGAGGATGCTGGTACTATTTTATCGGCGAAAAGCTTTGAATTAATATATTCATTAAAACTATTCTTGTTTTTGAAATATTTTTAATTTATTAACTATATTATAAGAAAACATATCACCATATTTAATATTATATATATATATATATATATATATATGCACACACATCTTTGTGTACATTTTTTTACAAGTACTTCCATTGAAATTCAAGTCAGCATTTAAGGAAATCAGATATGGAAATACTACAAAGGTAAATCATGTAACAGAAAAATATTCTGTAGTTGAAATATTCAATATCGTTTATTATAAAATATTTTTGAACGCTTTGGTCGCCAGAATCCTTTTATCCTAATTGAAAATGAAACGTAAGTGGGACGTAGAGTGCTTTAGCGAAGGGCCAAAGCGAGCGCATACTGCGGGGTCAGTAGATGGAAAATTGAAAGCGATATAATCGAAAGGAGTGCCAGTTATTTGAAGTGGGCCCTGTTGACAGGAGGGTCGTGACGAAACAATTCCGTTAAGGGTGAAGGGAAACGCGTATAGAGTTACTACCCCATCTGCTTGGATCTCTATGTCAGCAGACAAACCCGCGTTTTGACGAGCATCGTACAATAGATATGAAGTATTTCACTTGCCTACAAGAAATATAAAAACCAATACGTAGTGAAACAATAACAAACAATTTGTGAAACTTTCAAAAATATCAATGAATAGAAAAATAATAAAATTAGTGAACTTAAATTATTAAATTCACAGCGGTTAAAGGCTGGTTTTGAGAGTTACTAAATATGCAGGAAAATTGTGGTTATAAGATCTTAAAATTGTGAAAAGACGGATATTGTTTAATATATAAATGGTGCATGAATAAATATCACACAAAGTATTATATTTAATGCACACTAGCCGACAGAACTGTTTATATAATAATAATATCTCGTTGTCCCGGCTGACTGTAATATATCAGAATACAAAAGTCAATACGTGGTTGGGCATTCCATAAGAACTTGAATTTTCAAAATCAGCGTTAAATACTAACTAATAATATTCACTTCAAAATAATAACTTTTTGACGGAACAATTATCATTTGAATATTACAATAAAAATATTGGAAAGAACCCCAATACCACAAAAATAATCAAAAATAACAAATAAAACAAGTTACTTCAAGATTAAACCCTTATGTACATTTCGATGACCATGTCATCATCATCAGAGGGTCTTATTCATTCTAGTGACCATTCTAGTTTGTAACTTCTTGTGTGCTAGATTGTATTTTGTAATAAAACCCTCTGATGATGATGACATTGTCATCGAAATGTACATAAGGGTTTAATCTTAAGTAACTTGTTTTATTTTTTATTATTTTTGTGGTATTGGGCTTCTTTCCAATATTTTTATTGTAATATATTTTACCACTGTGCTCTTGATATTATTTATTATCATTTGAATACTTTATTCAATTACTTTAATATTCTTGACCTATGTATTTTTATTTTTTTTACTTTTAGGTTTGCAACACTTTTTTTGTATTCACTTATCACTAACACTTTAATATACTTAAACAAGAATCTTACTTCATATATGCTAGTCGGCTTTTAAGGCATTCTCACAATATGCTTGAAAATAAGAACACGTAATTAATAGTCCTCGAAAGTCGACTCGCATATATAAAGCAAGATTCTTGTTTACTCACATCAAACTGTAAATAAAGAGCCAGAGGAGATGGAGGCAGATAGCCTAAACAATACAATAAATAGTTAAATATTAAAGTGATTAATTAAGATTCACCGAAGATAATGGACTACTAAATTCAAGAGCAATATAAATAGTTGTGAAACGTTTTTCTCCCATATAAAACTAAAATTAATTCATTATTAAATCTAACTAATGAATTAAATCTGAAAAAAACTGTATTAACATAAAGTGTCATCCATTACAAGTTTTAAAAAGTGTATTTCAACTTGGGTGGATGAATAAAAATTATATTATTAAAGATTTATAATTTGAATAAAGTATATATAAGGAGAGTGTGTAAAGTAATAGAAGAAATTGAAAAAGATTCATTACGCGCAAAATATTTAATAAAAGCAAAAGACATTTCAATAGAGTTGAAAACATGGATGCATATATTACCTAGAGTAAGTAAAAGATTGAACTGCATGGAATGTTTAAATATGTATAAAAGTATTTACACAAAAAAAAACTAAAGCTTACATGGACCGATAACTCGCAATGGCAACCTTTATTAAACAATTTTAATATATTGCTGAAAAGATAATATTAATGTCTGAAAACTAAAGATAACAACGACCATAATATAGGAGGCACGGCCATAGCAATAAACCGATTCTCAAAGGAAGGTTAAAGATGGTCTACAACAGTGTAGAGATAAACATCCAGTA
The DNA here is from genome assembly GCA_036971475.1 of Prosapia bicincta. Taxonomy (NCBI): domain Eukaryota; kingdom Metazoa; phylum Arthropoda; class Insecta; order Hemiptera; family Cercopidae; genus Prosapia; species Prosapia bicincta. Next base: position 85,219,807 of record JBAIZL010000003.1, on the reverse strand, counting down.
GGTCTACCGAAAATACTTCAAGTAGATGGGAACACCCCAAAACGCAACAAATATGATATTGACGAAGCTATGATATTGACAATTCAATGATATTGACGAAGCTAAGATATTAACGAATCTATGATATTGACGAAGCTATAATACTGACGAAGCTATGATATTGTCGAAGATATGATATTGACGAATCTATGATATTGACGGATCTATGATATTTACGAAGCAATGTTACTTACGAAGCTATGATATTTACGAAGCTATAATATTGACGAATCTATGATATTCACGAAGCAATGGTACGTACGAAGCTATGATATTAAGAAAGCTAAGATATTTACGAAGCTATAATATTGACGAATCTACGATATTCACGAAGCAATGGTACTTACGTTTTTTTTTTTTTTTTTTTTTTTTTTTTTTTTTTTTTTTTTTCCCCTGGCGAAAAACCAATTTTGGTTATCATCGCCAAACAAAATCTAACACGGAACGCAATGTTTTCAATTAAATCAAATAAATTAATAAATAAACAAATAAAAAAATACAACAAAAAATTTCAAAACAAAAAACCCCAACAATAAAAAACAAAAAACAACAATATAACAATGAGAAAATTCTTAAAAACTAAATAACAAAATAACAACAAACAACAATATAACAGTAAATAAATAATATGTAAAACAATAATAGGTAACAATTTAGCAATAAATAAATCTCAATAACAATAACAGAAAATAAATTTAATTAAAATAAATAAAAGAAACACAGAGAATTATATGTATAAATAAAATTAAAAAAAATATATATATTTATGTATTAAATTTTAAAAAATATTTTCAAGTGGTGCAAGAAAGCGATGACTCGGTCAATGGCCGAGGCATCGTCCCTTAGCACCACCTTCAAACTCCCTTTTAAATTAAAAAGGGCACGAACATTGCCTACACTAACACAATCTACCAAAATATGTTTTATTGTGAAGATATCACCGCAATATTGGCATATTGGTGGATCTTCACGCCTCATCAAATATCCATGAGTTGCAAAAGAGTGGCCAACGCGAAGGCGTGTAACCACCACTTCCTCCCTACGTTTTGAACGAATTGAAGACCTCCATGGACGGACGGTATCTTTAATTTCCCTCAGCTTATTGTGAATCACGGTATGCCACTCGTCATTCCAAGCAGCGAGCAATAATTGTTTCGCGAAACACACATAATCAGATGCCATAACCAGTTGAGTAAGAGCCACCAAACTTGTAGCTTTCTTCGCCGCTTCATCCGCTTTTGTGTTTCCAAGTATTCCGCAATGTCCAGGAACCCAACAGAAAGTTACCCCCACACCCCTCAATTGAAGCCTGTGTACAGCACACAAAATGTCCCCAACTAAAGGGTTGTTAGAGAAAACATCCTGAAGAGCCCGAAGAGCACTTTTGGAATCCGAACACAAAAGATAATGAGAAGATCGAGATTGAATGACGGTCAAAGCTTTAAAAATAGCAAATAGTTCTGCCGTGAAAACACTGCAAGCTGAGGGCAATCCGTACGTGTAGGTACAACCAGATGCATAAAACGCACACCCAACGCCATTGTCCAGTTTAGATCCATCAGTGAAAATAATTTCACTGTGTTGGTGAGATTTATAAATGGATGAAAATTCCTGGTGGTAGACCACAACAGGAGTATCGTGTTTTATATAACTGGACAATGAGAAATTGAAGTGCGGCGTTTTTATTATCCATGGAGGTAGATAGCACATTTGTCGTTCAAACATAGTTGGAAGTTGCAACTCAAGGTCATCCAATATTCTTAAAGTTCGTATGCCAAATGGAGCGGTCGAATGTTGACGTGCATTGTACACTTGATTTAACTTATTATTAAAGACTATTTCAAATGCCGGGTGGTTGGGTTTGCTTCGAAGAACAGAAACGTAAGATATTTGTAGCATCTGACGTCGTCTAGAAAGGGCAGGTTCCCCAGCTTCGACAAGAAGACTAGGGATTGGGCTAGTTCTAAATGCACCAGTAGCCAGTCTAAGTCCAGAGTGGTGGATGGTATCAAGAGTTTTCAGAATTGTAGGTCGTGCAGATGAGTAGACTTGACAACCATAATCTATGAGCGATCTAACGACTGCGCGATAAAATCGAAGCATACTAGTTCTGTCTGCTCCCCAATTCGTTCCACTAAGGACTCTTAGCATATCCAATTTCTTGCTGCATCTCAACTTCAAATCACGAACATGTGGACCCCATGAGAGTCTTTTATCAAATAAAAGACCCAAAAATCGAACACTATCCGTGGTTTGAAGCTGAACCCCATCAAGATAAAGGATCGGCTCCTGGTGTTGCCTACGACGACTAAATGCTACACACTGGGTCTTCGAAGTAGAGAATTTAAAACCTGTAGTTCGTGACCATTCCTCTAATCTACTTATTGCTAACTGCAAAGATCTTTCCGCAGTTGCCATACTACGAGCAGGCACATATATACAAAAGTCATCCACAAAAAGGGAACAGTGTACCGGAGATCGTATATTGCTGATGATACTATTTATTGCAACGGCAAATAGCGTGACGCTCAGCACGCTGCCCTGCGGTACACCATTCTCTTGTGTATAGCTGTTTGAATACGTGCCTCCAAGTCGAACGCGGAAAGATCTATTAGAAAGAAAGTTAGCGATGAATGCTAGGATATTCCCTTGTATACCCCATGATTTTAAAGTGTTCAGAATTCCTCTTTTCCATGCCATATCGTATGCCTTCTCAAGGTCGAAGAAAACAGCAACGAGTGTTTGACGCAAGAGAAAGGCATCTTGAATAGCGGATTCTAACAAAACCAATTGGTCAACGGATGATCGTCCTTGCCTGAAACCACACTGTTCGTTGCAAATAAGGTCATTGGTTTCTAGGTACCAGACAAGACGGCGGTTGACCTTCTTCTCCAGTAGTTTGCATAAGACGCTTGTAAGGGATATAGGTCTATAACTACTGGGATTGGTTTTGTCTTTACCTGGCTTCAAAAGAGGAATTACAGTCGATTCTAACCATGCATCAGGGAAAGAGCGCTCCTCGAATAAACGATTGTATACTCGAAGGAGGACAAGTTTCGCCGATGATGGTAGATGTTTTAGCATGGAGTACACAATGGAATCAGGACCTGGTGCAGAATCCTTCGTTGACGCAAGAGCTGACTCCAATTCCCCTATAGAGAAAGGAGTGTTTAAAGGAGAGTCCCCAGACGAACCAACAGTAAACGGTATTGCTTCTTCCTTCAGTTTATAAATCTGGAATAATCTATTGTAGGCTGTAGTAGCAGAAAAGTTAGAAAATGATTTACCAAGTACATTAGCAATATCATCACGGTTTGAGATTATTCTTCCATCCGGTTGCTTCAGCGCAATGGCTGGCAACGGAGTGAAAGTACCACAAACTGATCTTAGTTTCCTCCACACTGTGGAAGACGGAGTTGTTCGTCTAATTGTGCTAATGTACTGTTCCCAAGAGTTCTTTCTACTCAGCCTAAATATCCTCCGTGCTTTCGCACGGAGTATTTTATATTCCTGAAGGTTTCCATTCGTTGGGTGTCGTTTAAATCTCCTAAGAGCTCTTCGTCGTAAACGGAGGATTTCTGTGCATTCATCGTTCCACCACGGCACAGGCGGTCGGCGTGGATTCGTAGACGATTTCGGAATGGTCTTTTCAGCGGCATTTAAAATTGCTTTTGTAAAATTTTCTATATATTCATCAATGGGTGTCAGATAATCCATGTCAAGTGATACAAGGTAATTCGAGTAGGAGTCCCAGTTGGCTTTTCGTAAAATCCAACTGGAATTTCGAGCATAACAGGGTTGGGAGTCACATAAACTGATCTTAATAGGCACATGGTCGCTTCCATACAAATCATTGAGTACCGACCACGTGCATCTAGTAGCTAATTGAGGGCTGCAAATCGATAGGTCAATAGCTGTCCATCCACCAGTAGATGCTGCCAAATGAGTAGGGGAACCGTCATTTAGCAGACATAGGTCTAGTTCCGTTCTCACACTCTCAACAAGGTCACCTCGAGAGTTCCTAGTCGGAGATCCCCAAGACGAATGGTGGGCATTAAAATCCCCTACCAATAAGAACGGAGTTGGTAACTGGCTTATTAAATTCACTAAATCACTGTGATGCAGGTTTTCTTGTGGTGGCAAGTAGACACAACACACAGTGATTTTATACGGGACAGCTGTTTGAACGGCTACTGCTTGTAAAGGAGTTATTAAGTTTAGAGAAACAGCATCGATACAGTCACGGGCTAGGATGGCTACGCCACCTCTAGCTCGTTCTTCTGTAACGAAGTCCGATCTAAAAACTGAATACTCCCTTAAATGGAAATTATGCGATTCGTGGAGATGTGTCTCCTGTAGACATACAAACATTGGGTACACATCTCGCACGAGTACTTTAAGTTCTTCTATGTGACTCCTAACACCGTTGACGTTCCATTGTATCACTGACTTCCTAAGCAAAGACATTTATTAGCTTAGCAAAGGGTTTATTTGACACCCATTGGTGCTCTCTCCTTTCTTGCCTGGGACGTTTTTAGACGTCTCAGGCTTACATTTCTCAGATTCCATATCCACCCGTTCAGGGATGGAATCTGAGGAAGTTTTGGGTTTAGGAGGGGTAGTTTTCACATTCCCTCCTTTGTTAGCATTTTTCTTAATGCCCGGTAATGACGGTGGCGATGTGGTCTGTCGTAACACTGGTCTACGTGGTTTGGATTTTTCCGTCTTCTGCACAGAAGGTTTATTACCCGTTGATAATATCTTCTGCACAGAAACACAAGGCTCGCTTAGTGATTTATTTCGTGTTCCAATCCCCCCAGTGGAAGGGACAGGTACACGAGGTAAAACATTTTCCGTTGCTGCAGGTTGTACCAAATTCAAGGACGGACCATTCGTGACTATGGACAAAAGGCGAGAAACTTGTTCAGTTAGAACTTCAATTTTTTTCGACAGCTCGGCACAGTTGTTACAGGACGATTTGGAAGCGGTCAGAGTAGCGGCATAAGTCTTACTGTCTGCCTTCGGCTGAGTAGATCTATAGAGTTTTTTGGCCTCTGGAAACGACAGCTTGTCTTTCGCCATGATGCCTAGGATAGCTTTCTCTTCCTTAAAAGTAGGGCAGTTGTAGGATCGCGCTGGGTGGTCACCACCACAGTTGGCGCATTTCGGAGAATTGACACATTCCTTATCATCATGGCCTTCAACGCTACATATACCGCATACGTTCTGCTTCGAACAGGTAGAGCTGATATGCCCAAATCGCTGGCACTTGAAGCAGCGCCTAGGGTTAGCCACGTATGGTCTCACTGAGAGCCTTTGGTAACCTGCATGTAAGTATTCGGGTATTTCCGGCTTTCCAAAAGTGACGATAAAAGAAGCTGTTGCTACTTTTTCTCCTTTGTCCATTTTCATTATATTGACAACGTTCGTAACTGACTGAGACGAGAGTTCGGATTTAATTTCATCAACCGGAAGGTACATTAAATCCCTACATGTGATAACCCCCTTTGAATAATTCAAGGATCTATGGGGAGCCACAGATACCTTGACCTGATCAAAGAAAGAGGTCATTTTAGATAGAGCACATGTTTGTCTCTCGGTGGAAGTCGCAACTAACAGTGTTCCGTTTCTGAGTTTCTTAATAGAGGCTACTGGACCTCCAGCACAGGCAGTAATAGCCTTGTTGATCAGGAAAGGAGAAACTTTGGAAAGATCTTTCCCTTCTTCGGCACTAGATACAACTAAGTACTTTGCTGATGGCAATGTCTGTGACGTTGCCACCATCAACTTTTTACTCAAATCTTTAGTAATTATATCGTCAGGAGAATCCTGGCGTGTTCTTTTTAAACTAGTCATATTTGACGTGGTTTTGGAATCCATAAATATTTTTTGCCAGCCATCGTGTCAAGCGTTACGGGCGAGACTATAGGAACGGGTACACCCTTGGATCACATTAAGATCATTTCCAACCCTCAGAACTCTGAGGCCTATAGCTTTTCTCCTTAGCTCGACTGGATGGGCATCAGTCGAGGACTCGTAATACTGTGCACGGGCTCCGACACCCGTGCACCGCGGACACTCCCTGACCAAGGACCGAAGCGGCTGGTAGACCAGAAACCGCGCTTACGTCTTCGGCAGAGCAAGCTCACATCAGCGTCCCAGACCAGAGTTTGTCACGCTCTGGACTTTTCAGCACTCCCAACGCGCAACGGTTCTGACCAGTCAAAATTCCCTAAGCGAAGATGTAAGTTTTGAAATGTGTATAGATTGTGTTGGTGTGTGTATGTGTGTGTGTATGTTTTTGTGAGTGGTGTAGTGTTAGGCTAGGGTATGGTACTTACGAAGTTATGATATTAACGAAACTAAGATATTTACGAAGCTATAATATTGACGAATCTACGATATTCACGAAGCAATGGTACTTACGAAGCTATGATATTAACGAAACTAAGATATTTACGAAGCTATAATATTGTCGAATCTACGATATTCACGAAGCAATGGTACTTACGAAGTTATGATATTTACGAAACTAAGATATTTACGAAGCTATAATATTGACGAATCTATGATATTCACGAAGCAATGGTACTTACGAAGCTATGATATTTACGAAGCTAAGATATTTACGAAGCTATAATATTGACGAATCTAAGATATTCACGAAGCAATGGTACGTACGAAGCTATGATATTAAGAAAGCTAAGATATTTACGATGCTATAATATTGACGCATCTACGATATTCACGAAGCAATGGTACTTACGAAGTTATGATATTAACGAAACTAAGATATTTACGAAGCTATAATATTGACGAATCTATGATATTCACGAAGCAATGGTACTTACGAAGCTATGATATTAAGAAAGCTAAGATATTTACGAAGCTATAATATTGACGAATCTATGATATTCACGAAGCAATGGTACTTACGAAGCTATGATATTAACGAAACTAAGATATTTACGAAGCTATAATATTGACGAATCTATGATATTCACGAAGCAATGGTACTTACGAAGTTATGATATTAACGAAACTAAGATATTTACGAAGCTATAATATTGACGAATCTACGATATTCACGAAACAATGGTACTTACGAAGTTATGATATTAACGAAACTAAGATATTTACGAAGCTATAATATTGACGAATCTATGATATTCACGAAGCAATGGTACTTACGAAGTTATGATATTAAGAAAGCTAAGATATTTACGAAGCTATAATATTGACGAATCTACGATATTCACGAAGCTATGGTACTTACGAAGCTATGATATTAACGAAACTAAGATATTTACGAAGCTATAATATTGACGAATCTACGATATTCACGAAGCAATGGTACTTACGAAGCTATGATATTAACGAAACTAAGATATTTACGAAGCTATAATATTGACGCATCTAAGATATTCACGAAGCAATGGTACTTACGAAGCTATGATATTACCGAAACTAAGATATTTACGACGTTATAATATTGACGCATCTATGATATTCACGAAGCAATGGTACTTACGAAGTTATGATATTAACGAAACTAAGATATTTACGAAGCTATAATATTGACGCATCTAAGATATTCACGAAGCAATGGTACTTACGAAGCTATGATATTAACGAAACTAAGATATTTACGACGTTATAGTATTGACGAATCTACGATATTCACGAAGCAATGGTACTTACGAAGCTATGATATTAACGAAACTAAGATATTTACGAAGCTATAATATTGACGCATCTAAGATATTCACGAAGCAATGGCACTTACGAAGCTATGATATTAACGAAACTAAGATATTTACGAAGCTATAATATTGACGAATCTATGATATTCACGAAGCAATGGTACTTACGAAGTTATGATATTAACGAAACTAAGATATTTACGAAGCTATAATATTGACGAATCTACGATATTCACGAAGCAATGGTACTTACGAAGTTATGATATTAACGAAACTAAGATATTTACGAAGCTATAATATTGACGAAACTATGATATTCACGAAGCAATGGTACTTACGAAGTTATGATATTAAGAAAGCTAAGATATTTACGAAGCTATAATATTGACGAATCTACGATATTCACGAAGCTATGGTACTTACGAAGCTATGATATTAACGAAACTAAGATATTTACGAAGCTATAATATTGACGAATCTACGATATTCACGAAGCAATGGTACTTACGAAGCTATGATATTAACGAAACTAAGATATTTACGAAGCTATAATATTGACGCATCTAAGATATTCACGAAGCAATGGTACTTACGAAGCTATGATATTAACGAAACTAAGATATTTACGACGTTATAATATTGACGCATCTATGATATTCACGAAGCAATGGTACTTACGAAGTTATGATATTAACGAAACTAAGATATTTACGAAGCTATAATATTGACGCATCTAAGATATTCACGAAGCAATGGTACTTACGAAGCTATGATATTAACGAAACTAAGATATTTACGACGTTATAATATTGACGAATCTACGATATTCACGAAGCAATGGTACTTACGAAGCTATGATATTAACGAAACTAAGATATTTACGAAGCTATAATATTGACGCATCTAAGATATTCACGAAGCAATGGCACTTACGAAGCTATGATATTAACGAAACTAAGATATTTACGAAGCTATAATATTGACGAATCTATGATATTCACGAAGCAATGGTACTTACGAAGTTATGATATTAACGAAACTAAGATATTTACGAAGCTATAATATTGACGAATCTACGATATTCACGAAGCAATGGTACTTACGAAGTTATGATATTAACGAAACTAAGATATTTACGAAGCTATAATATTGACGAATCTATGATATTCACGAAGCAATGGTACTTACGAAGTTATGATATTAAGAAAGCTAAGATATTTACGAAGCTATAATATTGACGAATCTACGATATTCACGAAGCTATGGTACTTACGAAGCTATGATATTAACGAAACTAAGATATTTACGAAGCTATAATATTGACGCATCTAAGATATTCACGAAGCAATGGTACTTACGAAGCTATGATATTAACGAAACTAAGATATTTACGACGTTATAATATTGACGCATCTATGATATTCACGAAGCAATGGTACTTACGAAGTTATGATATTAACGAAACTAAGATATTTACGAAGCTATAATATTGACGCATCTAAGATATTCACGAAGCAATGGTACTTACGAAGCTATGATATTAACGAAACTAAGATATTTACGACGTTATAATATTGACGAATCTACGATATTCACGAAGCAATGGTACTTACGAAGCTATGATATTAACGAAACTAAGATATTTACGAAGCTATAATATTGACGCATCTAAGATATTCACGAAGCAATGGTACTTACGAAGCTATGATATTAACGAAACTAAGATATTTACGAAGCTATAATATTGACGAATCTATGATATTCACGAAGCAATGGTACTTACGAAGTTATGATATTAACGAAACTAAGATATTTACGAAGCTATAATATTGACGAATCTACGATATTCACGAAGCAATGGTACTTACGAAGTTATGATATTAACGAAACTAAGACATTTACGAAGCTATAATATTGACGAATCTATGATATTCACGAAGCAATGGTACTTACGAAGTTATGATATTAAGAAAGCTAAGATATTTACGAAGCTATAATATTGACGAATCTACGATATTCACGAAGCTATGGTACTTACGAAGCTATGATATTAACGAAACTAAGATATTTACGAAGCTATAATATTGACGAATCTACGATATTCACGAAGCAATGGTACTTACGAAGCTATGATATTAACGAAACTAAGATATTTACGAAGCTATAATATTGACGCATCTAAGATATTCACGAAGCAATGGTACTTACGAAGCTATGATATTAACGAAACTAAGATATTTACGACGTTATAATATTGACGCATCTATGATATTCACGAAGCAATGGTACTTACGAAGTTATGATATTAACGAAACTAAGATATTTACGAAGCTATAATATTGACGCATCTAAGATATTCACGAAGCAATGGTACTTACGAAGCTATGATATTAACGAAACTAAGATATTTACGACGTTATAATATTGACGAATCTACGATATTCACGAAGCAATGGTACTTACGAAGCTATGATATTAACGAAACTAAGATATTTACGAAGCTATAATATTGACGCATCTAAGATATTCACGAAGCAATGGTACTTACGAAGCTATGATATTAACGAAACTAAGATATTTACGAAGCTATAATATTGACGAATCTATGATATTCACGAAGCAATGGTACTTACGAAGTTATGATATTAACGAAACTAAGATATTTACGAAGCTATAATATTGACGAATCTACGATATTCACGAAGCAATGGTACTTACGAAGTTATGATATTAACGAAACTAAGACATTTACGAAGCTATAATATTGACGAATCTATGATATTCACGAAGCAATGGTACTTACGAAGTTATGATATTAAGAAAGCTAAGATATTTACGAAGCTATAATATTGACGAATCTACGATATTCACGAAGCTATGGTACTTACGAAGCTATGATATTAACGAAACTAAGATATTTACGAAGCTATAATATTGACGAATCTACGATATTCACGAAGCAATGGTACTTACGAAGCTATGATATTAACGAAACTAAGATATTTACGAAGCTATAATATTGACGCATCTAAGATATTCACGAAGCAATGGTACTTACGAAGCTATGATATTAACGAAACTAAGATATTTACGACGTTATAATATTGACGAATCTATGATATTCACGAAGCAATGGTACTTACGAAGCTATGATATTAACGAAACTAAGATATTTACGAAGCTATAATATTGACGAATCTACGATATTCACGAAGCAATGGTACTTACGAAGCTATGATATTAACGAAACTAAGATATTTACGACGTTATAATATTGACGAATCTATGATATTCACGAAGCAATGGTACTTACGAAGCTATGATATTAACGAAACTAAGATATTTACGAAGCTATAATATTGACGAATCTACGATATTCACGAAGCAATGGTACTTACGAAGTTATGATATTAACGAAACTAAGATATTTATGAAGCTATAATATTGACGAATCTATGATATTCACGAAGCTATGGTACTTACGAAGCTATGATATTAACGAAACTAAGATATTTACGAAGCTATAATATTGACGAATCTACGATATTCACGAAGCAATGGTACTTACGAAGCTATGATATTAACGAAACTAAGATATTTACGAAGCTATAATATTGACGAATCTATGATATTCACGAAGCAATGGTACTTACGAAGCTATGATATTAAGAAAGCTAAGATATTTACGAAGCTATAATATTGACGAATCTATGATATTCACGAAGCAATGGTACTTACGAAGCTATGATATTGACGCATCTTTGATATTGACGAAGCTATGATATTGACGAATCTATGATATTGGCGAAGCTTAAATGGTTGATAATTGTACCAATAAAATGCTTTGAACATTATATATAAAAACTATGTTTTAATTTCATAATAATAATGTTTGTAAAAACATTTATCCTACTACATGAGAATTTCAAAATAAATATCATTTTTTAAAATATAACCAATTACAAAACGTAAACCGTAAATTTATTATATTTACCATTACTTTCTAAACACAAAAACTATATTTCTGTAAATATTTTGATAAAATATTCCGTATTATTAGTATTAGAATTTGCAATTACTTGCCATTCTTCTGACTTTATTTACTTATGTAACATCTTTCCACATGATTACCTTAATATTGATGCTTACGAGACAATTAGTCTGTATTGCTCCTAGGTACGGTTGGCTGAATATTACACAAAGCACAACAATATATTGTTCTCGACTGAACGCAGCTAATTTATGGCAGAAGTGCTAGCAATTAGGCAAACAATTAAAGAGTTAATTAGGAGGAAGTAGGAGACAGGATGTAAGGAGGTAGCTGTATCCTACCTCCTCCCTACGTATGACAATGGCGCCTAAGGGTAAAACAGGTGTGAAATGTTTTCCAGTTCACTATTTAAAGTAAGAACAAAAACTATTTCCAAGATGGAAAGGTTTTGATAATTATAAACTAAACGATATTTTACTCGGATTTTTATTTTATATTATTATGTATTGATTTTTATGTTCAATTCTTGATTCAAATAGCAGTATGGTTTTTCTTAATTTTTTCAGTTTGTGTGTGTGTGTGTTTGTGTATGTGTGAGTGAGTGAGTGTGTGCGTGAGTCTGTGTGTGTGTGTGTGTGCGTGTGCGTGTGTGTCTGACTGTGCGTTATGTAAAATGAAATCATTTATTTTAATTCTTAAATTTAGAGGAGTAAACCGTATGAATATTTTTCATGCGTTCTTTTGGATGTTCAACATTACCACTAATATATATATATATATATATATATATATATATATATATATATATATATATATATATATATATTTTTAATATCGATGACGTTGGAAAATCGATAAATCCCAATTTTAACTGCATGAGAATATTATTTTGTTTTTAAATGAAAAAGTCGAAGTATAACATTTTTGTATATCTTCTACGCCTAAAAACTATTTAAAACCCTATTTGTTTAATTAAAATGTTGAAATAAAATATTTTTTAATTGCTGTAATTATTGAATAAATAACAATGTAACTATTCGAAAAAATATTTTTTTACCACAGCAACCGATGTACTCATGACAGTATAATAAAATATATATAATACATTTTATCTTTAAGTTTCTGCTCGAAGTCTGACGTTGATTTCCCGATAGTTAGAATTTAGGTTTCACTTAGTGATGGAAACCTAGTATCCCCCAATGAGATTTCAGCACAACAGTACTTGTTGCAAGTGAAACTTTACAGCCAGCGGTTTTGGTAAAATGCGGTTCTGGTAAAATTGTCTTCACTCATTTCATTAAGAATTCCCTTGCCGCAAACTCTACCAACTCCTGACAGTTTTAGTTTAAATTAGAACATTTCTGTACATATTTCATGTCAGATATAACAAAGTTTTAAAATTATCAATGCTGAGTTTGAATATTATTAAAAATATATTTTTGTTCTCATTTCATATTCAATATTAAAGTTAGATATTTAATAACAGTATGAGACGGTTGGTCTATCCACATTTTTACAATAATTTGAATATAGGTAATATATCTATTGATACAAATGTTCACAAAATATTTTTATAGTTCAGCATATTTTTAATTTCAGAGTTTCACAACGAATACTTTTCTAAATATTTTCAACTCATCTCATATATCACTTTTCTAGTTGATAACAAGTTAAAAAAAGAAACAGATTGATTCTATCGTGTGAGAGACGTAAATTCAACACACTGGAAATAGTAAAATATCGATTTCGTAATAGTAGCCATTTAACCGCTGTCATTGAAGTGCAGGTATGGTCATCCTTCTATTCAAGTTCAATTGATTTCATTTGCTAAAGAACAAATTCCAACACATTATGTTCCAATATAATTATGCAAGTCATTTCAATAAAAGCGTTTTTTAAATATATTTGTATTTCATTGAATATAGCATCATTTTAATTGTTTACCACTAAACTCGTAGTCTCTACTTTCCCATCTCTTCAGTAGCGACTCCAATGTGTGCCTAACTTTTTTATGTTTATTTGTTAAAATCCTTCTTGTTTGTCAATAATTAAAAAAGGTAAATGTTGTATATCTAAGATCAAACGAAATATTGCTCGTAATATTACAGCGAAATTTAAAATACACCAAGCAACCATAAAATTGCAAATAATATCTCTTTTGTTTAGCTTATTATATCTATTTGCCTTAAGAGTAAAAATGCCCTTTCAGATGGAGGGCGCTAGATCCTCTCCTCCTGTTGTCAACAACAGCAACTCCCCTAAACTATGCCTACTCAAGAAATAAATCCTGAAGCCGTCCTTACGTCTCTTGTTATATTCTCTAAAACTTTAAAAAAACATTTTAAAAATTAAAATATTGATTAAACTTATTACTCTATTTATCGATCTTGATTATTTATAGTGTGCTAGAAATGCGATCATGGTTGTAAAACAAGATGATGTAAGTTTTGTTTTACATTTTAGCGCGTCATCGGTCACAACCGAGATTTTCTCCAACTTTAACGTATATAAAACCATTATGTTGAACAAAATTTCCTGCGGTCAACTACCCTGATCAAACTTTACTTACAAAATTGTAGAAGAAACCCCGCAAAAAAACGTAAGAAATTGTTTTTAGATATCCTGCATAAACTGCTGATTAATTTTAAATAACCATTTTCTATAACAATGTTGCCAAGATAGCAGTAAATATCAATTGTATGTAAGATTTCCTGAGTATTGATATTGACATTGGAAGATAATAAAAATGTAAACAAGTGAAAAATAAAATCATTTTTTCAACATCACATGTAACAAAAACGAGAGAGATCAATAGCGGAAGAGACACTGCCTACAGAGGTACAACTTTAAATAACATTTATTAAATGTACCCTAATAAATTGAAATATATGTGCGTGCTTGCTTGCGTGCGTGGATGCGTGTGTACGTACGTACGTGCGTGGTGCGTGGTGTGTGTGTGTGTGAGTGAGTGTAGAGAGAGAGAGAGAGAAAGAACGAAAGTCACTAACAAGACGGTGTATTCGATAACTATATTTACCGTTAAAATGATGTTCTGCTTATGTATAATAAAAAAATGTCATTATTTTACGTGTAACAAAAACAACGGTTGTATGAAATCACATAATTTAATCACTGTATTTATATTATATTTCTGAGCAGGTAGAAAATTACAACTGAAGTTCCTTCTAAATGATAAGGAACCCCGTTGGTAGCGTGAACCTACCCCTATGATAAGCTTCCAGAAAAAAATACATTTAAAAGTTATTTAAAATTAACCTCCAGGTAACCTCTAAATTAAAATAAAAGACTTTGACAGAATCAACCTACGAATAAGTAGGTTTTTCTGAAATCTTCATGATAATTTGGCATATAAATAGAAACAGAGGCTCGCACAACCTTGTAAAATCTATTGAAATAATAGTTGCTATTCATTAACGTTTCAATTCCTAGTTCATGACGTCAAGTTTTACTAATTCTCTATGTAAAATAGTAAGTTTTAAAATCTACGATGTCATAGGTTACATTTCAACAAAGGAATTGAATGTTCAAACTGTGTATAGGAACGTAACTGGTAGACAGCTTTAACACTTGGGATTTTCCGTGCGGTAGAAGTAAAAAATGGAAGAAAAGTAAATGCATGGAGAAACGGGGGAAATAGCTTCAGCTGACCTTTTGGTACTAAGAGTACTAAGAACTAATGGGACGCTATGAACGGGATATTTCTAATTCTGCCTAAAATATATAAAATCTTTACCGAACTTAAATAATTATTGATATAATTTTTTTATAGATTTATATTCCTATATACATTGAATATTTAAGATCTTATGTACTTAAAACTCATAAAAATGCAGTGTTCAAAAACTGATAAAATAAAATGCAAGTTCGTTAGTCTAATCATCTCTCTAAAAGATATTTACGAACATTTATTCTTGTGTGAAAAGACATCAAGGAATTTACTGAATGTAAAATTCAATACAAAACCACAATACAACCCCCTGTTGTTAATAAAAAATGGAGTACACACCATTACTTTCAGAAATCCTAGAAGTTTTAACATATTATTTATTAAAACCATTAACAAAAGTAAAACTATTACGTTAGACCACAGATTAAATGAACACAAACACACACTTAAAAGAAATGTCATCCAAAGGTTTGTATAAAAGTAGGTGTACTATATTGACCTAACTTGCAAAGACCTATACTACAAGGAAACACCTGGCAGATTACTGCAAGTTTAAAAGTGATGATGACCAGCTAAATTTTCATTTTAATCAAAATTATTCATCATGTTAAATACTTTGGTAAGAAGTATCTTTTGGAATACCAAAGTTGTTTTATATTTCAAAATTTAACATTTACAATAATAAAAATAAAAAGATAATCTAACATGTTATAAATATAATATATTATGTTAGTTTTGATTTGGATGTACATGCTTCTTAAGAAGATGAAACAGGTACACTGGACACACTTAAATTAGGAGTTTCAATACTCTTACATATTTTTTTGTCAACTGTATCTTCACTTCCTGTTTCTACCTTTCCTTCTGAATTAGTTTCTTTTCCTAATTGCTGACTTCCATCATTTTTGTCAGTTTCCATTGGTGCTTTTATCTCAGAAAGAGGTGGGGGGGAGTCAGGCTTCACAGTTACTTTTTCATCTACTGTAATATTGTTTGAATTTAAATTTATGGATCCTGTTACATCAGTCTTTTTATTTTCTAGTGAAATATTTATTTTACTAGTTTTATCCAAACTAATAGAATCATTTTCAGCTGGTTTTGATAAGTCTGGCTTATCAACAGCAACTGAATTAGCTTTGGTTAAAAATTGTAAACCGTAACGGGGATATGTAGAGGAAAGATGTTTATTGGGGATATAACAGGTTCGCGATAGAAAGAACGAGACAAGAACGAAAATACCGACACAGATTGAGAACGCTAAAAGGAACTAGCTAATCTGTTCTTTGAGAAAGTGTTTCCTGAAGAGCGCACTGGATAAAACGGTACTAACATAACAACACGTTACGAAATGTATTGCAGAAGGGTAATAGACATTACGCCGAAGCAATGAGATTGTTTGTAGTGAATGGTTCATAGAGAGAACTGTATGTGGGCAAAAATTACGAATTTAAGGATATTTAATTCATTAACTTTAAATCTTAGTAGAGATTTAAAAATTAGGCGGAAATAAATAAATAATACTGAACGCCAACTCACAATCAGTTCGTGGCCTTTCGGTCGTTAGACGCCATCTCGCCCAGTAAAGGCCCTCTATGGATTAATCCCAAATGATGTCCCTGAGGTCGATGCTGGACTAAAGGTGTTCTACTGTCCGATCTCCATACAAAACAGAGGGAATATTGGAGTGTCGGTGATTCCTATTGGGTGCAGGTGTTTTCGTAGCAAGTCATGCTCCTTGACTGTTCTACGCATCGTTTTGTGAGAGCCTCCTATGGCTTTCCCTCTGCGGCTACTTTATTGCTACCTTGACAGAACTTTATGCTGCAACAGGCAGTATGGAACGAAAGCGGGCGGTTCGGCAGATTCCTAGTTCAGCCCTGCGTGTCCAAGATATCCGCTTTCTCATTTCCTGGGACGTCACAATGTCCAAGTACTCATTGCAATTTTCGATATTTCATCCTGCTGTCATAGCCACTTCCGACAGTCGTCTATCTCTCTACCTTCTTGGGGAATCGGTGAAAACATTGATTGTATAACTGATAGAAAATTCGACCGGAAAATTATTTTTTATTGTTCCACAATAACCTATAGTTCAGTCTAAACAATGATTATAGTTTATATTTTGCATATATTCACTAATAACAATACATTTATCATAATAGAGATAACGAGTATGATAAAAATGAGAAACGCGTGTGAGAAAATGAATAATTTATTGCAGTTTGTGTTTATTATGAATCACGTTTTCTCTTTAGCTAAGGTCAAATATTAGTGTACAAATAAATTTACAAGTATTTTTTTCTGTTTAGTTATACAATAATAAAAAAATCTATAAAAAATCGTAAAAAACTGTTAGTGGTGTGAAATTAGTCAATATATATTTCTCTAGCTTCTGATTTTATAAATATACCTAAATACATGAAATTATTATTCGAATATTACATTTATTTTGTATCAAGTGATATAATTATTACCCTAATTAGATAAGTAAACATTTCACAAGTGATCACACTCCCAATCTGTTGAGTATACGAGCATGTATGTGAGTATTCCTGTATAATAAGCTATGGCCCCTTTAGTACGTAGTAATTCTGAAGAATCTGTTACTTAACGCCGTCTACTAAGGACTAACACACGACACTGATTTCCCAAAAGTATATTAGCATCGAATAGCTTGTAGCAGTAAAACTTAAGTTAGTCCTTTGTTACACAAATTCTCTGCCCGTCCATCAACTAAAATAATCTCCTTTAACTCTAGTGCTTACTTACCCAACTAGACTACATTCTGACTACAAGAATATCAATAATGTACCTGAAACAAAACAAACTTTATGAGTTAGTTTACTACTTACTGCTATAACAATAATATTAACTAATCCAAGAACAATGAAAGTTATTTGCTTCTTGAATTTTCTAGTTACCCGTATTTAGCATATTCTAAATATAATCGGTCAACTAGAAAAAATAAATCTTATAAAACACTGTTTTGAAAATTAACAAGCAAATATATTTTTTTTGTATACTGTATTTATGTTATTGTATATGATTAATTTGTTTTATTAAGACCAATTAAAAAAAGCAAACAACCTATTATTATTTTGAATACAACTGTATGAGTTTGGAGTATAAAATTTTCAATTCACTTTTCAGACGCTAAAATATTTTTTCCTAAACATATATTTATTAACTTATATGTTGTGAGTGGATTTACATACATACAATACAAAAATTCAATAAAAAAAAGTAATACAAAATCACTAAATGTATTTATAAAATATAATTTAATTTTTATGAAACCTATATTTTATTATTGAAATTTACGTGTTGTTATGGATTATACTATAAATGTGTTTCTTAAGCTTCTGAAGAGGATTCGAAATAGGAAACGAAACGTAGGGCAATGAGTTAAAACTAATTACAGACAGTTTCTTGTATTGCCTATAAGGTAGTAGCGGCCAAAATAATAAAATACACTACATTCACTGTTTAGAATAAGTAACGATTTCTTTCAGCTACAACGATTTCACAATCTCTCCCTTTCACTTTTATTATCCATTTCCCCCAATTTACTGCAGATACTTTTAAACAAGTTTAAAACGTTTTTTTTAAAATCTAATTAGGTCGCCCTTATTAGTTTCATTCCCCGCTCGTGACCAATTAAAAACAAAATATCTTTTATGAGCTTCTGATATCAGCGACTAATTTGCAGAACCGTTAAACATGCGACTGCTTTTATAAATTCCCTTTCATGCCGCAGTTCGCGAGATAAAGGGGTTGGGGCTGTTCAGTTACACAAAAATATTCAGCACAGCGACCGCCCATAGACAAAACGTTATCATGTGGCCAGAGTTCATTAAATTCGCTCTGTAAATATTAACAGCGCATTTAGTACCGTTAATAAAATCCTGTCAACTGTAAAAAAAACTCTACATAACTTTATATAGTTTTGTTAGCATCAAAGTTTTCAAAAAACTAACCTCATAATAATTTTTGTTAATTTCTGTGTTAAAATTAGTAATTTTTTTACGCTAAATACAGTCCTTGGTTGTTACCAATATTTTTTTTATGTATGTTGTAATTTTTCTATTTTTAAATTCCTTCTATTGGCTACCACTCTCCTCATATATATCTTGTAGAAAATTTTAAATCGTTAGTAAAATACGTTTTTATTCATCCACAAAAAACATTTTTTTTAACCTACAGTTGATGATAAATGATGTTAACACAGTTTTTTAAGATATTTATTCAATACTTTAATTACAAAATTTTGGGAGTTCTAGGTCGGATTCGAACTGACTATCTTCATGTTCAAACTCTATTGCTTTTTGGCACTGAGCCAACTTTCCATGGCAAGAAATAAACTTCTCAAAGATGAATATAAAAAACCTACATTCTATAACCTTAAATTATTGCCATGGTTACCGCACAATATCATAAATAATGCTCTAGGATTTAAAATGAATGAAAAGAATCAAATAAACAAACAAACTGAACTAACGTTATCGAACCTTCCTGCACAAACTAGCTATGCAAAAGAAAGCGAAACGAAACTGCAACACAATGCGAGCGACGAAAAACAAGAAAGTGTATGAATAGTAAAAAAAATTAACATAATTGCCCAACACCATACATAGAAAGGAATATGAAAAATTGCAAAAAAATTCGCTTCCTATTTTACCACATAATATTGTTTTTCTGATTTATGTATATACATATTTATATTATTTGTAATTATAAAACAAAAAAAAACTAAAATAAAAATTTTCTTTTTTGAGTTAAATAGAAACTGACTTGAAAAAAACTTTATATGACTTGTTTAATGGAAATACTTGAATAAAATCATGGAAAATAGAGAGGTTGTGAGAAGAGTTCGGAAACAAAACTAGCAAGAGTTAGTCCAAGTCAAGTAGGCAACAAAGAAAGTAACTTATTTGGACAAGCTACTACTGGAGCTATAACAAAAATACTTTTAAAAATTTGGAAAGTAATTTTGATCTTTATCACACCTTTTAAAGCCAATTAATCTAAAAGCTTTATATTTTTACACACGATTCCTTTTCCAATTGAAGGTTCTGTGGTAGAAATTTACAATCCTATTAAAAAAATGTACGTTATATGCCTAAACCCATCGTGATCAAAATGATTTCCCCCTATAACAATACGACAAAAAATGCCAGCAAGACTTTTATAATTAAAAAGTGTAAGTCACCTGGCTTTAACGACAACTAACATCCAAAGGAATAAACCTGTGTCTTATGATTTAATGTTTTAATAAACCGAGTTACCCAAGAGAAGGGCCGAAACCGGATGGCTGTCGCCTATTTCCCTTAGCCCGGGCTAGCGGCTTGTATTTATGTCCACCTTACCGCTGGGTTAATATTGTTATTAAAACATAAATTGTATCTTGTTTCCTCGACGTACCGTTGATTATAAGAAATATATAGTTTCAATAATGATAAAACAAAACTTGATTCACAATTTCTTTTAAACGGTTTAGTAATTCTTACGAGTAAGTATCAAAAAACTCCAAGATAATTTAAGCTTTACGGAAATGATTAATGAATAAACTTTACATTATTTACTAATGGTAAAAACGCAACGGTAATTGATAAGAACTCCACAGTAATTATTAACGATAATAACTCCACGGAAATAATACATGAATAAAATTCTACATTAGTCACTAGCGGTAAGAACGCAACGGTAATTGATAAGAACTCCACAGTAATTACTAACGATAGTAACTCCACGGAAATAATACATGAATAAACTTTACATGATTTACTAATGAATAAAACGCAACGCTAATTGATAAGAACTCCACAGTAATTACCTACGATAGTAACTCCACGGAAATAATAAATGAATAAAATTCTACATTAGTCACTAGCGGTAAGAATGCAACTGTAACTGATAAGAACTCCACAGTAATTATTAACGATAATAACTCCACAGAAATAATAAATGAATAAAATTCAACATTAGTCACTAGCGGTAAGAACGCAACGGTAATTGATAAGAACTCCACAGTAATTATTAACGATAATAACTACACAGAAATAATAAATGAATAAAAATCTACATTAGTCACTAGGGGTAAGAACGCAACGGTAATTGATAAGAACTTCACAGTAATTGTTAACTATAATAACTCCACAGAAATAATAAATGAATAAAATTCTACATTAGTCACTAGCGGTAAGAACGCAACGGTAATTGATAAGAACTCCACAGTAATTATTAACGATAATAACTCCACAGCAATAATAAATGAATAAAATTCTACATTAGTCACTAGGGGTAAGAACGCAACGGTAATTGATAAGAACTCCACAGTAATTATTAACGATAATACCTCCACAGAAATAATAAATGAATAAAATTCTACATTAGTCACTAGGGGTAAGAACGCAACGGTAATTGATAAGAACTCCACAGTAATTATTAACGAT
This sequence comes from Prosapia bicincta, assembly GCA_036971475.1. Taxonomy (NCBI): domain Eukaryota; kingdom Metazoa; phylum Arthropoda; class Insecta; order Hemiptera; family Cercopidae; genus Prosapia; species Prosapia bicincta. The sequence goes on along the minus strand of JBAIZL010000003.1, from coordinate 85,197,934 downwards.
AATAACTCCACAGAAATATTAAATGAATAAAATTCTACATTAGTCACTAGGGGTAAGAACGCAACGGTCATTGATAAGAACTCCACAGTAATTATTAACGATAATAACTCCACAGAAATAATAAATGAATAAAATTCTACATTAGTCACTAGGGGTAAGAACGCAACGGTAATTGATAAGAACTCCACAGTAATTATTAACGATAACTCCACAGAAATATTAAATGAATAAAATTCTACATTAGTCACTAGGGGTAAGAACGCAACGGTAATTGATAAGAACTCCACAGTAATTATTAACGATAATAACTCCACAGAAATAATAAATGAATAAAATTCTACATTAGTCACTAGGGGTAAGAACGCAACGGTAATTGATAAGAACTTCACAGTAATTATTAACGATAATAACTCCACAGAAATAATAAATGAATAAAATTCTACATTAGTCACTAGCGGTAAGAACGCAACGGTAATTGATAAGAACTCCACAGTAATTATTAACGATAATAACTCCACAGAAATAATAAATGAATAAAATTCTACATTAGTCACTAGGGGTAAGAACGCAACGGTAATTGATAAGAACTCCACGGTAATTATTAACGATAATAACTCCACAGAAATAATAAATGAATAAAATTTTACATTAGTCACTAGGGGTAAGAACGCAACGGTAATTGATAAGAACTCCACGGTAATTATTAACGATAATAACTCCACAGAAATAATAAATGAATAAAATTTTACATTAGTCACTAGGGGTAAGAACGCAACGTTAATTGATAAGAACTCCACAGTAATTATAAACGATAATAACTCCACAGAAATAATAAATGAATAAAATTCTACATTAGTCACTAGGGGTAAGAACGCAACGGTAATTGATAAGAACTCCACAGTAATTATTAACGATAATAACTCCACAGAAATATTAAATGAATAAAATTCTACATTAGTCACTAGGGGTAAGAACGCAACGGTCATTGATAAGAACTCCACAGTAATTATTAACGATAATAACTCCACAGAAATAATAAATGAATAAAATTCTACATTAGTCACTAGGGGTAAGAACGCAACGGTAATTGATAAGAACTCCACAGTAATTATTAACGATAATAACTCCACAGAAATATTAAATGAATAAAATTCTACATTAGTCACTAGGGGTAAGAACGCAACGGTAATTGATAAGAACTCCACAGTAATTATTAACGATAATAACTCCACAGAAATATCAAATGAATAAAATTCTACATTAGTCACTAGGGGTAAGAACGCAACGGTAATTGATAAGAACTTCACAGTAATTATTAACGATAATAACTCCACAGAAATAATAAATGAATAAAATTCTACATTAGCCACTAGCGGTAAGAACGCAACGGTAATTGATAAGAACTCCACAGTAATTATTAACGATAATAACTCCACAGAAATAATAAATGAATAAAATTCTACATTAGTCACTAGGGGTAAGAACGCAACGGTAATTGATAAGAACTCCACGGTAATTATTAACGATAATAACTCCACAGAAATAATAAATGAATAAAATTTTACATTAGTCACTAGGGGTAAGAACGCAACGGTAATTGATAAGAACTCCACAGTAATTATTAACGATAATAACTCCACAGAAATAATAAATGAATAAAATTCTACATTAGTCACTAGCTCTAAGAACGCAACGGTAATTGATAAGAACTCCACAGTAATTATTAACGATAATAACTCCACAGAAATAATAAATGAATAAAATTTTACATTAGTCACTAGGGGTAAGAACGCAACGGTAATTGATAAGAACTTCACAGTAATTGTTAACTATAATAACTCCACAGAAATAATAAATGAATAAAATTCTACATTAGTCACTAGCGGTAAGAACGCAACGGTAATTGATAAGAACTCCACAGTAATTATTAACGATAATAACTCCACAGCAATAATAAATGAATAAAATTCTACATTAGTCACTAGGGGTAAGAACGCAACGGTAATTGATAAGAACTCCACAGTAATTATTAACGATAATACCTCCACAGAAATAATAAATGAATAAAATTCTACATTAGTCACTAGGGGTAAGAACGCAACGGTAATTGATAAGAACTCCACAGTAATTATTAACGATAATAACTCCACAGAAATATTAAATGAATAAAATTCTACATTAGTCACTAGGGGTAAGAACGCAACGGTCATTGATAAGAACTCCACAGTAATTATTAACGATAATAACTCCACAGAAATAATAAATGAATAAAATTCTACATTAGTCACTAGGGGTAAGAACGCAACGGTAATTGATAAGAACTCCACAGTAATTATTAACGATAACTCCACAGAAATATTAAATGAATAAAATTCTACATTAGTCACTAGGGGTAAGAACGCAACGGTAATTGATAAGAACTCCACAGTAATTATTAACGATAATAACTCCACAGAAATAATAAATGAATAAAATTCTACATTAGTCACTAGGGGTAAGAACGCAACGGTAATTGATAAGAACTTCACAGTAATTATTAACGATAATAACTCCACAGAAATAATAAATGAATAAAATTCTACATTAGTCACTAGCGGTAAGAACGCAACGGTAATTGATAAGAACTCCACAGTAATTATTAACGATAATAACTCCACAGAAATAATAAATGAATAAAATTCTACATTAGTCACTAGGGGTAAGAACGCAACGGTAATTGATAAGAACTCCACGGTAATTATTAACGATAATAACTCCACAGAAATAATAAATGAATAAAATTTTACATTAGTCACTAGGGGTAAGAACGCAACGGTAATTGATAAGAACTCCACGGTAATTATTAACGATAATAACTCCACAGAAATAATAAATGAATAAAATTTTACATTAGTCACTAGGGGTAAGAACGCAACGTTAATTGATAAGAACTCCACAGTAATTATAAACGATAATAACTCCACAGAAATAATAAATGAATAAAATTCTACATTAGTCACTAGGGGTAAGAACGCAACGGTAATTGATAAGAACTCCACAGTAATTATTAACGATAATAACTCCACAGAAATATTAAATGAATAAAATTCTACATTAGTCACTAGGGGTAAGAACGCAACGGTCATTGATAAGAACTCCACAGTAATTATTAACGATAATAACTCCACAGAAATAATAAATGAATAAAATTCTACATTAGTCACTAGGGGTAAGAACGCAACGGTAATTGATAAGAACTCCACAGTAATTATTAACGATAATAACTCCACAGAAATATTAAATGAATAAAATTCTACATTAGTCACTAGGGGTAAGAACGCAACGGTAATTGATAAGAACTCCACAGTAATTATTAACGATAATAACTCCACAGAAATATCAAATGAATAAAATTCTACATTAGTCACTAGGGGTAAGAACGCAACGGTAATTGATAAGAACTTCACAGTAATTATTAACGATAATAACTCCACAGAAATAATAAATGAATAAAATTCTACATTAGCCACTAGCGGTAAGAACGCAACGGTAATTGATAAGAACTCCACAGTAATTATTAACGATAATAACTCCACAGAAATAATAAATGAATAAAATTCTACATTAGTCACTAGGGGTAAGAACGCAACGGTAATTGATAAGAACTCCACGGTAATTATTAACGATAATAACTCCACAGAAATAATAAATGAATAAAATTTTACATTAGTCACTAGGGGTAAGAACGCAACGGTAATTGATAAGAACTCCACAGTAATTATTAACGATAATAACTCCACAGAAATAATAAATGAATAAAATTCTACATTAGTCACTAGCTCTAAGAACGCAACGGTAATTGATAAGAACTCCACAGTAATTATTAACGATAATAACTCCACAGAAATAATAAATGAATAAAATTCTACATTAGTCACTAGGGGTAAGAACGCAACGGTAATTGATAAGAACTCCACGGTAATTATTAACGATAATAACTCCACAGAAATAATAAATGAATAAAATTTTACATTAGTCACTAGGGGTAAGAACGCAACGGTAATTGATAAGAACTCCACGGTAATTATTAACGATAATAACTCCACAGAAATAATAAATGAATAAAATTTTACATTAGTCACTAGGGGTAAGAACGCAACGTTAATTGATAAGAACTCCACAGTAATTATAAACGATAATAACTCCACAGAAATAATAAATGAATAAAATTCTTAATTAGTCACTAGGGGTAAGAACGCAACGGTAATTGATAAGAACTCCACAGTAATTATTAACGATAATAACTCCACAGAAATATTAAATGAATAAAATTCTACATTAGTCACTAGGGGTAAGAACGCAACGGTAATTGATAAGAACTCCACAGTAATTATTAACGATAATAACTCCACAGAAATAATAAATGAATAAAATTCTACATTAGTCACTAGGGGTAAGAACGCAACGGTAATTGATAAGAACTCCACAGTAATTATTAACGATAATAACTCCACAGAAATAATAAATGAATAAAATTCTACATTAGTCACTAGGGGTAAGAACGCAACGGTAATTGATAAGAACTTCACAGTAATTATTAACGATAATAACTCCACAGAAATAATAAATGAATAAAATTCTACATTAGTCACTAGGGGTAAGAACGCAACGGTAATTGATAAGAACTTCACAGTAATTATTAACGATAATAACTCCACAGAAATAATAGATGAATAAAATTCTACATTAGTCACTAGGGGTAAGAACGCAACGTTAATTGATAAGAACTCCACAGTAATTATTAACGATAATAACTCCACAGAAATAATAGATGAATAAAATTCTACATTAGTCACTAGCGGTAAGAACGCAACGGTAATTGATAAGGACTCCACAGTAATTACTAACGATAGTAACGATAAGAACAAAATAAAAAAGAAAAGGAGTTAGTACACACGTAGTGAAAGTGAAACGAAAAGAAAGAATATAAAGACTGGGAATTATGAAGAATTGGAAAACGTTTTATTGCAATGATTTCATCAAGGTCGCTGCTTACGTCTGCGTACGAATGGACATAATCGAAAAAGCAAGAGAAATCGCAAAAGAATAATTTTCAATTTATCGATTTAAATTTCAATAAATCTTCAAATTAATAATTTTACTGTGTCTAGTAGATGGATTAGCCGGTTAAAAGAAGATATGGCCTTGAATATCGTTAGGTCAGTGGAGAACCGGAGTTAATAAATGAGGAATATGTTTCTTCGTGAAAAGAAAATTCGTTATCACAGTATCTGAAGGGATTCCCTTGTGATGTTTTTAACGCTAGAAAGTTTTCAAACTTATGGCATATAATTCGCTTATTTATAAGAAGGACAAAAGCAACAGTGGAAAACTACGTAAAGAGATACTTTCAGTACTAGTGTACGTAGATGATCCATAAAACTTAAATTGTTGGTCTGGGGAAAGTCGAATACACGAAGATGTTTGAAGAGCATTCGCTAGTTTCTAAGCGAAAACGCTGCACAGCGATATGCATAGATAACAGAACAAATTGTATTAAGGGTAAAACAGCTCAATGCGACTTTTTAAAGAAAGAATCGAAAGATTCTTCGACATACTGATACCTGTCAAGCACATCCGAAAAATATTGAACTAACCGATATTAAAATCGTGTATACCCCCGATCGGCTATAGCAAGCTACAGACCATGGGCTAGGGGATAATATACGTTGCTTGTTGTAATCATCTAGTATTCACTGATTAAACTATAATTAAAAGATACTTAACTACTCGAATAGGCGCTTTGCTTCGTAAAAGGGACGATTGTTTCGAAACGCGTCAGCAAGTAAGCCCTTACGTATTCACTTAGTTAAGTATCATTTAATTATAGGATAATAAAAGTTGTAAAGCAGCATTACCGTAAGCAACTAGTGCAAAGGTACTTATGTGCCATAGAACGCGGTAATCACCAACATCGTGTAAACATTTTGAATGCTATTAAGCATGTTGCTACGGCATGAAATGAAGTACGTCCTGAAGTAAAAAACTATTTCATAAAAGCTGTTGTAAAATGGTATCAGTATGAACTAGCATTGCAGTGTACTGACAACAAAGCTGAGGAAGTGAGATTTGTTGACATTGCCGACTATGCATCTGTCGACGATAATATCGCGACTTGGGAGGTAAGAACAGTTCAGGAAATTGTGACAAAAGTTGCTTTAATAGCTTCTACTACAAATACGGAGAGTGAGGATGATGAAAATGAAGAAGAAGATCCTCCGCCGGCTGTAACGCCTCCTCCAGATTTAGTGCATTTACTGATGTGAGACGTTACATTATCAGCGTGCCCGGAATTTCAGACAACGCTATCGAAAAGATTATTCAGATGGAAACATTAAATTTAACTTCTTCTTAAGAAAAATTATAACAAAACAGATAAAAAATAATTTAAAGAAAATATAAATACTAGAAAAAAACCCACTGTAAACAGTAGTGAAGTAATAATGTACAGTATGCAGCTTATGGTTCCCCATTAAATGCGTATTTCTGTGTTACGTACATTCCTCTTATTTTGTTTTTGATGGAACTGTTTTCATGAATATGTGTGGGGTCATACAGTACGTATAATAAGTAAATACAATATTCCTTTGTTGGTATTACAGGATTTAAGTTAAGTATATAAATAAATAAATATATATATATATATATATATATATATATATATATATATATATATATATATATAATACGTTTTCTTGTTTAATAATTTAAAAGAACATAGGTTATTCAAATACAAGAATATTTATAATAATTTACAATAATTGTTTACAATAATTATTGTCATTTTCATTCCTGATGATGTTGGTACTGTTTACCAACGAAAAGCTTTGAATATAAATTAATAATTATTCTTGTATTTGAATAACCTATGTTGTTTTAAATTATTAAACAAGAAAACATATTTTATATTTATATATATAAAATAATAAAATATGTTTTTTGTGTTTCATTGAAAATATTAAGAGAAATACAAATACAATCACTTATTAAATTATACAATTCAAAGCTTTTCGTGGCCACACATTACGAACAAGTTGTATGCATGACAATCTTTATTATTCCTGATGGTGTTAGTACCTTTTGTCAAGGAAAAGCTTTGAATTGTATAATTCAATAAATTAATCTTGTATTTGTATTTCTCTTATTTTTTTCATACATATATAACAATGTTAACAAATAATATAGTTTAACATGCCGCAATTTCAGCTACGAAAAACGAAAACCTTTTTAAGGGCTCTAATACGATCAATCTAAATGAAAATACCGTGTAAAATTTCTTCCAAATAATAGCAAAACAGATAGTAATATAGAGAAAATTTCTTTTGACATAAAAACAAACAATCATAATAAACAGACTGTTTACTGACTCCGTTATCGGATCCAATTACTTTGAAGGATCAAACATGGAAATTATTTCTGAACATGCGAACAAAAGCAAATAGGAACAGTTTGTCACAAATGACGTAAGAGTTGGTTCATAAAAATAATCTAAACATTATTAAAAAATGAATGCTAAGGATTTGATTGCCTTAATGTTTATTGAAAAACTGTTTTTCTATTTAGCAGAATCGGTTATTAGGATAATTTTAAATATGAAAGTATATTTAGTATAGATACCAGGCGCGTATCCAGCGACTTGCTTTGGGGGGGGCGATCGATGCATTATATATATATATATATATATATATATATATATATATATATATATATATATATATATATATATATATATATATAAATAATATGTGTGTGTGTGTGTGTGTGTGTGCGCGCGCGCGTGCGTGTATGTAAAAACATAGAACAGAAAAAGTTCTTTCTACGCTTGCGTTAGAAATCGGTACGTGATAAAGATTCGTAGCAAATTAGACTTTTTAATAAATAATTATTCCAGTTTCGATAACACTTATAGCTAGAGAATATTATTAATTTCATAATAAGCTATTATTATAAAAAATTGTTTATTAATTAATATAAGTAGCTGTTCTTCCAACACGAACAATTCCGGAATCAACTGCGAATATTACGCTTGCAAAATTACGTATTGGTTCGAGACTAAGATTCACTAGCGCTATCTGTTGTTAAAACGTTTAGACGTTTAAGAGGGTATGCCGCGGGAACGCGTCACATTTTCATATTAAAAATTAAAATTTTATATTTTATTTACATTAAAAGACGAATTAACTTAAGTAAAATTCTAAATTAATAGAAAGTCTTAATTTAATAATATATTGTCGATTTTTAACCCAAAGTTCTTGAGGGTTGGGGGCGATCGCCCCCATCGCCCATCCCCCCTTGGATACGCGCCTGGATACGCATGAGAAAGTAATAATAAGGGCTAGTACGAGTTGTATGAACGCTGTTTGTTTTTATTAGTAAGCAATCATTTTATTGATTTTGTGATTTTTAGATGTATTTAATGTTAAATAAAAATAAATGATTTCCCATGGCCTTAGAATTGTTTAATACATACAGAGCCATACATACAGATCTATATGCTTTACTTGGGCCATAAAGTAATCAAAGAAAGTAATTTGGCCAGCTCTACGTTTCAAACGCCTATTTTTAAAAATAGGTACTCATTTTCACAAAGTAAATCGATTTGGAGCCTGATATAGCAAAAAAAGAAAAGCATGTAGTCACGTACTCTACCTGTTAGACGACTCAGTCGCCTATTACATTTAATTTCATTTAACCTACCATGTTTTAATGTATAATTAACGTTTTTGTGTGCATAAAGACTTCTGACTGAGTTAGAAAAGGCAAAACTTTAAATTGCTTCCGGAGAGTTGTAACAGTCTAATACTAAATAGCCCAGTTAGTATTGTAAGCTGTGTATGTAATTATTGGCTTCCAATAAAACGTTATAAAATATCGGAGTCGTAAGGGTTACGCAGCTCCCCCCCCCATATCTGGTTTTAATAGCACTGAAAAATACGTCTTTGACTCTTCTTCAACAAAATAACAGGCCCTGTTCTAATTGGTTCCAATGTATCGAAATGTTTTCCTCGATAAAAATATTCACAGAAATATCCCAAATCTCCGGTGAGTGAAACTAAACTGTTTCTGTACATTCTTATTAGGGTAATCGTATTGTATTTGTGTGTTCACCTAGTTCATCTTCGTTCTAATGGTGGTAGATGGAATTCAGTAGCACTAAGGAAATCCAAATATGACCTCTTGATACTAGTAATAGTGGGAACTATGGCATCCCGTTGACAAGGTCGCTAACCTGAAGTAAAGATGCTATACATTGTGACCTTAAATACGTGCCTACAAGTTTTAACGTTATTTTTTTATTACCGCCTAACTAGCCTAATTCGATAGGAAATTATTCTAATTGTCTCCGCGAGATAGCGACTGATGACCAATAGTAAAACAGCTGTGCGAGCAAATTTTGATATTTCCGGTATAGTTTTAAAATGAAATAAACCAGTCGTCGACAGAATATGATGAAGACAGTCGACAGAAAACTCGTCTTCCTGGGGACCAACGGATTACATGCCGCGGCATGCTAGCTTCCCGAGGGAACCAGTTAGACGTAACTCTTAATTCATATTATCGATTCACAACAGGTAATCGACTCATCTAATGTTCCTTGTTATATTTATTAGTGATTTATATATTTATTCGAACGCAATGGCCACGGCCCGTGAAGGATTGTATGTCAGTCAATTGTACTAAGTGCTATTTTAAAAGTAATATCGATGATTTCCCGTTTTATTTAATCCTTCGACGGCAGTGACGTTTCAAAGTTTAGCCTATACATAATGAGAACGCAAGGAAAGATAGATGGAATTAGATATATAAGGAAAGGGCAATGGAATCTGATCTCTTAGTTAACGGGAACAGAAAAGAAATAACGGAAACCAGTGAACAAGATCGCTTACGTAGAGACCTCTCAAACGAGTTAACGAGAGTTTTGGCCTCTACCCGAAGTGAAAGATTCTGTCATTACCCTCAAAAAAACTATTACTGTGCTTTAGTAATTTCAACATATAAGTTACCTTCCCATATTAGAAGAAACAGATGTAAACCAATGGAGGTAAGGATACATAATAGTGAAGCCATGGAAATAGTTTTAAAATACGTCTAAAATGACGTCGTAGTTTTTGCTTTGTTTAAACTGATGTCTTGGAATTGTTCACTGTGACATACAATTTTCAGTAAACATAGTCCTCGCTAACAAATACAGCTTGTCATCGTTTTGCTATTAAGTGTCAATTGGTATAAAATAACTTGGGTTGATCTCAAAACCGCCGCCGTACCTGCTTATTAGCTTTTCCATTTGATAGGAAATATTTCCCCCTCATAGTCATTTATCTAAACAAAAAGCCGTCCGAAGAAGTGAGCTAGGAGCTGTAGAGGAATGTGGGAGATCCCGATAACCCTGGTCTTTTGTTGGCGTTCGTAGGTTGTCTTGGAACCCATCTCGATCCTGTGTTTTCTTGTACTGCAGGTAATACTGAACAATATTATGGGCATTCCCTAAAGTTTCGTACGCTTTTTCAGCTGTAACCTGCTTTTTGTCCTCGATTAACGCGTTAATGCGAGATTCGAGCGAGGTAGTTGCGACTTCAACCAGTCATCCCCCTCGCCCCAACACTCTTGCGAGGATATTGCTTACCTTTGATAACCTCTGAAACTAAAAGCTAACCCCTGAGCGTTGTTCGCAGTCCTGGAGTAGGTTCGCCATAGTTCGCTACATTAGAGGTTATGCTTACGACATATTCTCGAACAGCTGATGTTAAACAACATAAACGAAAAGGATGCCAAATTGACGCTCATAAACTATTTTATTCATTAACAAATCGTTTATGAGCAAGAGTTACCACCCACTCCCAAGAGGTGCCGTCCGAGGCGTTCCTTTTTACGGAAGCATATTCCGCAATGTTTAGTCACGAGATCTAGGTAAACATTCCACGCCTAACCTCCCATGGCTCCCGGTTGTGTCCGTTCAATGTTAGTTCTTATTCCGTCCACAGACACTCTTCAGTCTTATAGAAGTTTAGGCCATGACAGAAGACTTTCGACCTAGGATTGACACACACACGCGCGCGCGCGCGCTCCTAGACAAAGGGATCGAGTGGTAATATAAGTATAAGCAGGTATTTGCAAACTAAAACAAGAAAAAAGGCCCTATGTTAGATACGTAGGATCACTGAACATTGAAACGCTTGGCCTAACTCTAAAAAAAAAACAATAGAATCAACTCTGTTTCTGATTGGTTTATATTCAGATATTTTAAAATAATTTCAATTTATTATTGGTATTACATGGAATCGTCATTTCAGAATACTTTCTGAATAACAGACAAACTTAACAACACAAAACATACATTTAATAACCACAACGAATTGTTTGATATTCTGTACACTTGAGCTATATATATGTCAGTTACAAAGAAACCATCTTATACTCGAGTACTCAAAAGTACCTTTGAATATCAGTTACCTAATAACTGAAATATAGTGTAATTGTGAATAATATTTTAATTGTTGTTATTCTGTTTACATTTTTGTGGGTTTAACTTGTAGAATAAAGATGCTCAAAAGTGTCATTAATTAGCCTACAGATAAAATCTTTAAACCCGTTCAGAATGTATTATATTTCAATTGCAAATTTTAATATACAATTAAATGCGACTATTTTATACAAAACAATACAGTTAAATATCCCTAAATAAGGCTACAGAGATGTAATGAGCCTGGTAGATCTATACGAGACAGTCAAGCACGCGTGTAAGAACAACGAGGATGTTTACGAGTAAGGAAAGGATTTAGATGGAGCTACAGATAGGTAGGGATTATGGCAATGCATGCGCCTGGTAGATCTATACGAGACAGTCAAGCACGCGTGTAAGAACAACGAGGATGTTTACGAGTAAGGAAAGGACTTAGATGGAGCTACAGATAGGTAGGGATTATGGCAATGCATGCGCCTGGTAGATCTATATGAGACAGTCAAGCACGCGTGTAAGAACAACGAGGATGCTTACGAGTAAGGAAAGGACTTAGATGGAGCTACAGATAGGTAGGGATTATGGCAATGCATGAGCCTGGTAGATCTATATGAGACAGTCAAGCACGCGTGTAAGAACAACGAGGATGCTTACGAGTAAGGAAAGGACTTAGATGGAGCTACAGATAGGTAGGGATTATGGCAATGCATGAGCCTGGTAGATCTATATGAGACAGTCAAGCACGCGTGTAAGAACAACGAGGATGCTTACGAGTAAGGAAAGGACTTAGATGGAGCTACAGATAGGTAGGGATTATGGCAATGCATGCGCCTGGTAGATCTATATGAGACAGTCAAGCACGCGTGTAAGAACAACGAGGATGCTTACGAGTAAGGAAAGGACTTAGATGGAGCTACAGATAGGTAGGGATTATGGCAATGCATGAGCCTGGTAGATCTATATGAGACAGTCAAGCACGCGTGTAAGAACAACGAGGATGCTTACGAGTAAGGAAAGGACTTAGATGGAGCTACAGATAGGTAGGGATTATGGCAATGCATGAGCCTGGTAGATCTATATGAGACAGTCAAGCACGCGTGTAAGAACAACGAGGATGCTTACGAGTAAGGAAAGGACTTAGATGGAGCTACAGATAGGTAGGGATTATGGCAATGCATGAGCCTGGTAGATCGATATGAGACAGTCAAGCACGCGTGTAAGAACAACGAGGATGCTTACGAGTAAGGAAAGGACTTAGATGGAGCTACAGATAGGTAGGGATTTATGGCAATTGCATGGGCAAAGCGCCACTGTTCTCTAACGTAGAGGAAAACCACTCAAATATTTACAAAGAATTTGGATCTGATGTATAATAAACAAGACTGCTTTTCAAATTAGCCATAAAATGTGGTAAATGATTTTCTGAAAAAGCAATAAATTGTCAGTTTATTTTACCTCAATTATTTTATAAAACCATATAAACTGACGCTATCGCTGGAGTGATTATAATACGAACGACCTACTTTCACGTTAGAAAATACAGTTTAGTTTATAATTAATTTATATCCATATTAAATCTCTAATCCCAACGCGTAATCCAGACAGTATATTAGTTTTTAAAACAAAACGAAATTTAAATTTTTTTATCGAAATATTTTCTGTAACTCTTAGCAACTTTTGCGAGATTTTTTCGTACTAGAAATGGTCCAGTCAATAATACACCAATCAACATCCTCGTATTGATCATAGTCTCACTAGCAGATTCTTAACAATACTTAACATTTCAAGAATGTTTCTATAGAATAAAAAAAAACATTTGCTCAATAATATAAAATTAAATAAAATTACTTAAAATAATTTTAAGAATGTATTGACTGTAGACAAAATTTAACCTTA
>JBAIZL010000003.1:85132041-85179541 GCA_036971475.1 Prosapia bicincta | reverse complement strand
TCCCAAAGTTTCATCGCGATCGGATCAGTGGTTTAGTAATGCATAAGGCTCATACATACATACAAAAATTAATTTTTATATAGACTAATTTATTGTTGTGGCTATTGGTTTTTAATGTGTTTCAATAATTAATATTTCACGATTACGGTGACAATGAATAATAATTAATTTCGGTTACCATGGTTTCATCTGTTACTATGGTTACACGCTACAAAAGACTAATTCGTAGTTTATTTTTTGAATTATATAGATTCCGCAGTTATTCAGCTAATTAATAATAATTAATTTCGTTTACTTTTGTTTCAACTGTTACCATGGTTACACGCAACAAGAGGCCTAATTCTTCGTAGTTTAGTTTTCTGATTTGAGTTATTTACATTCCACAGTTGTTTATGATAATATATAATTAATTTTGATTATTTTAGTTTCAACTGTTGCAATAGTTACACGCTATAAGAGGGTTTATAGTTCGTTGTTTAGTTTTACGTTTTTAACCTGTATACAGTCTGATTCATAAATATCTAAGATTCTAGTAAACATCGGTCCAAAAACTAATCTTCTTCAGTATTAAAAATATACGATTTTGTTTTCCTTTAGAAATGAAGTAAATATGTTGTAAATATAATATCAACAATTTTTTTAAATAAATTTTAAACAATTTATGATAATTCCTGATTGCAACACTAATACAAAAGAGAAAAATTATAATAAAGAAATAGTTGAAAGATCACTCAGACACACACACAAAAAAAGAAAAAGAACAGCAATGTTTTCCCTCCCCTTCTTTTCTTATATCTTACAAGAGAAGACAGTGTTGCCAATTAAAGGAGATAATAATAAAGCTGTTTAATTACTTTTCTCAACATTGTTTTGAAAAAAAGTGGAATTAAGAAGGAATTTATTTTTCTAATTACAGTCTCGGTTCTTTTCGTAACCCTTGCTTTTACAAGAGTTAGTATAATTAATCAAAAATAAAACTTAGGTCAGTAATTATTAGAATTCTCAAGTTGATCGCAACAATTGTAAGTCGCGAATATAATTATTTTACTTGTAATTTTGCATGCCTTATCAAGATACGTCATTAACACGTTAGTCTCTTCCAGGCGTTAACATCTCGTTGTTTAACTCGCTGATTTTACTGTCAAAGACGTTCCACGTATGTTTTAAAGGGAAAGATTTCAATAGCACGACTTAAACGAATTTTTTGTATATTGTTTGAAGTGTGTTTGAAAATAATTTTAGATTGTTGAGTGTTGCCTAGCAACAAAAATTTGGAATAAATTCAATGAAATGTCTCAAGATAAAATAGGATAGAAAGTCATATTTTATGCTATTTTGGCACTAAAAAATTACATGTTGGAAAAATGTATGTTGCCAGAGACCTTCTCAGGAATATACTCAACAATTTCCCAAAGTTTCATGGCATATCTTGCTATTTTACATACTCAATATGATTAGATCCACCGAATGCTTCCTGTCTCTCTCCAGCCATCTTCGACTCCTCTCTATCCCGTTATCTCCCCTACCTCTCCCCTCGAGTTGCGGGTAAACACCTTCTCATCTTGGTTGGTCAGGAATGGGATTTTACTCTCGAAGCCACAAGTACCCTTTAATCTCAGTAACACAAGTTGATTACGTGTTTTCCACAGTTCTACTTAGTTATACCTAACCTTTGTTACTTTAGCCACAAGTGAGGATGTGGTATCCCTAACAAGGGATATCCTATAGGAGTCGGTTAGTTGTACCTATGTTCCCAATCTGTGCATACACATCGTGAGCGATAATAGTCGTAGTGGCTCCTCGCATTGAAACTACGGAAAAACCAAGCAATGTAAACAAAAGTCCTACTTAAGCCATCAAAGAAAATTTCATTTTAGTTACTTTTTATTAAATATTTACAAATAATTTAAATAAAGTAACATAACCTATGCGTTAAAACACCTGTTCCCTCACATAATCTATAAAATAAAATCAGCTGTTTTATGAAATCATATGTTATCACTTATTTTAATCTAAATGAGACGAAATAACTAGATTCCATGCCTTGTCCCTTCTGTGAAAAGTTTTTCTCCCATGCAATACTAACAAAAATTAATTTCAATTTAATTAATTAATTAATATTTAATAAAACTGTATCACGTATCATTTACTACAAGTTTAAAAAACCTATTTTAGGTTGAGTGGACGAAAAAAAGTGTTTTATTAATGATGGAAAATTTGAACGCGATATATATATAGGGAGAGTGTTAACTAATGGAAGGAATTAAATGATTCATATATTTTGAGGCAATAAGCCGCGTACTCAGAAGATCCAACGTCTTGGAACTAAGTACATATTCATTCTCTTCCTGTCTCTCTCTCTCTCTCTCCCTCTTTTTCTCCCCCTCACCCTTTTTCCCCCATCTCCCTCCCTTTCTTTAATACCTACCGACCTCAATCCCTCTCTTTAATACCTACCTAACTACCTCTCGCTTCCTCCTTCTCTCCCTCCCTCTCTCTCTCTCTCTCTCTCTCTCTCTCTATATATATATATATATATATATATATATATATATATATATATATATATATTTTAAACCAACATAGGTTATTCAAATACAAGAATCTTTATTATTTTATAGGATATAAAATATATATATCCCCTATACACACACATTTCTCTAAGCACATCACTCTTTCTGTATAGATTTTCAATCAACTCTCTCGCTCTCTTTCTCTCTGCTCTTATTCATCCACCCAATCCACCTCTTCAGATTATCCTGAGTGATCGTCTCCTTTTCCCCGCCGTAGTGTCCTGCTGAGCATCTGCTTCGAAGGTCACCTATTAACTTCCTTACACCCGACCGTTATTGTAGCAGCCGGCCAATTCCCGTTATTGCAAACATAGATTCCATTTTGCTCCACACCATTTAACTTCCCATATTCATTTTGCCTTTCGGTAACCTGTATCGCCTTGATTTATTTACGTTCAGAGATTAGGTTTTTAACAATATTTACGAGTATCGACATTTTTTGCGATTGCCGATAAGTTATAAAAGAACATTAACTTTAACGAAAAAAGCTATTACATTTCACAACAATCGTAAGCAACAACGTGTTTGTAAAAATGAAAAGTTTCTTTCCAGAAAAAGGCATTTAATTTCTCGTGGACAAATGTTTGTACAGGAATTTGCACGGCTCGGGAAGGTAAATTTGTAAGGAATTCGTAGCTTATTAAATTAGCTGAGCGGCGATGTTTGCTTTTCATTTCTCCCTTTCAGAAATACTTTGAAAAGAATCCTCACGTAACATTCCGGAACTTTGTTTCGGTGGCGAGTTAATCCGAGACGAGGTTTACAGTATTACCCTCTTCATTTATACACTGTTTATGTTATTACACTAGAAGGAGTTTTACTTGAATTGCCCAAACTAGAATTGTCTATTTTCTTTAACTAAAAAATAAATTACCCCCAGTCGACTTTGGCCTATATAGATAAATTCCTTATTTGGAAATAGACAATTCTAATTGTTTGTTTTATATATATATATATATATATATATATATATATTACGTTGTCCATTATTTTTCAAAGTACTGACTTTATGAAGTTGATGAGTTACTATTGTAAATACTTTTAGCCACCACTAAGTGCAATATTTTACCTTGTTGTGATGAGGCACCTTTCGGTCACTTGACCATTGTCGAATCACTGATTATTTTTCTGGTGTAGATGTTCGGTCCGTGATGTTGGTATTTGTTGACGTTACACGCATTTTCTCTTGATCTGCATGTATGATGTGGTTTTATATTGTACGTCTTCTGTATATGTTGTCTGTAGGTTCATTAAATTGTTGTGTGTGTTTTTATAAATGTGGTATTTTTCTAGTGAGTTTAATTCTATTGGGTTATTATTTATTTCAAGTATGGTTAGGTTATTTTCGTAGTTTGTTATTTCATGTTTATGTGATATTAGGTGTGCTGCAACATTTGATACTTTTGTATTTTTATTTTTGAATGCTCTGTAATATTCTTCAAATCTTATTTTAAATGATCTGGTCGTTTTCCCTATGTAAAATGCATTGCAGTCGTTACATGTAATTTTGTAAACTCGTGATAGGTTATGTTTTTCTGTATTTGTTTTGTAGTTTGTGTTATTAAGATATTTTATTATTTTGTTGTTTGGTTTGTATGTTGGAGTGTAGTATTCTTTGTTGTATATATTTGTTAGTTTTTACAATAGTAATTTATCAACTTCATATATATATATATATATATATATATATATATATATATATATATATATATATATATATATATATATAATTTCCTCGTTAAAACAAGTAATTTAACAAATTTTTCACAGTGTAAATAATTTAACCAAAATAAATATCAACAATTACGTAGTGTCATTTAGTGTATTCTAAATTTATGCAGAATGTTTAAAATAATTTAAATTGAAACGAAATTTAATTCACTTGTTTTATAAACTTGTGTAGGTTTTAAAGAATTATAATAGTGTAAGATAGCTTTTAATTTTAAAAATATTTCCTCGGGAGGACGACTTACCTCCAAGCCTTTCTCATAATTAGCTCCGAGTCTCTCCTGAGAATTAGCAATGAATTATCTCCAAGCTATCCAGAGTTCCCTCAAAGCGATACAGCCTCCCAGGCTGAATCTAATAGTTACTTTAGTAATCTATTTTATTTCTGTTTCGTTGGAAATATCATGCAAGTAATGCTAGAATTTGTTTTTAAAAAGTGTATGGTATTTTATAAAGTCTCTAATTGATCTCGTGAATTTTTTATACAAATCACAAAATAAAATTTAACATACCATCACTGTTGCCAAATAAATAAACAAATTTAAAAATATACCACCTAAGCTGCAGGAGTTTATAAAGCTGTGTAAACAATTCTCCGTCAAGGTAACCCACTTTTTACGTTCGCCCAAGAATTTCTCGGAATTAGCTCCTAGTCTCCCGAAATTACGTACCAGCAGCTCTCCTGGAAATTAGCTCCGTTCAATACCCCCCCCCCCAAAATAATCTCCAGCTCCTCTATAATTAGCTTCTACTCCCAGAATAAAACTAATAATTGTTTTAGTAATACATTTTATGTTTTTCTTATTGGAATTACTATACACGTAAAACCATATTTTATAAAATATGTTCATAATATCTCTATTTGTACTCGTTACTTTGTTACAGGGACCTACTAATTACACAATAAATTTACCAAAACTATACAAACTATCACTGTTGCCAGCTAAATAAAAAAATTACAACCGAAGCTGGAGGAGTTTCTAAGGCTGTTTAAACAGTTTTTTATCTCCGACAAAGTAGACCCCTTTCAAGTCTACTCAAGAATTCCCAGTCCTAAATTACATACCAGCCTCTCGCCTGGGAATCAGCTCCTAGCCAAACCCACCCAGAATTACCTAAAATTATCTCCTGCCCCTCCTCCATTAATTACTTTCAACATCCCAGAATGAATCTAATAATTGTTGAATAAAAATGTGGTTGTTTCGTTAGTCAAGTATCATTTATTAAAAATTGGCAACGTTTCGACAACTAAGTTGCTATCCTCATTCAGCCCTCTTAAACTATACACACATGTTGACGTTCCAATTATTTAAACTTACAATCTCTTAATAAGTAAAAACAAAACATTCAACATTACTAATTTGTTAAATTATCAAGAAATTGTAAGTTGAAATAGTTGGAACATAGTCATGTGTTTATATTTTAATAGGACTGAATGAGAGTAGAAATATGGTTGTAGAAACGTTATCAAAATTTTAATAATTGATATTTGACTCCCGATACAAGCTCATTTTTATTTAACAAAAAAATGTTTCTATGGGTGTACACAGAGCATATATGTGCACTAGCCAGAGAGGGGTCTTCAACTCCCCTAATTGGACCGGAGCCGGCGATAGGTATTTCCAAATCCATGGTCAAGATTGCAGTGCGAAGGTGGATGGCTGAAAGACACTGTGAGCACTGGGTCAGGTCTGAAGGAATGAGACACAGTAAGCTAACCCTTAGGAAACCTTCCTTGGGGCTGCAGGAGAGTCTCATCTATCTGTCTAGGCAGGAATTGAGGATAGCCACCGCTCTACTCACGGGACACTGTGGACTAAGGAAACATCTACGTAACAGGGGAATCTTCATAGATGAACCAGTGTGTAGATTATGCGGGCAAGAACTGGAGACCGCTACACACATCATTCATAGATGTGAAGCAATTGCCGAGAGGCGCTTCAACCTCTTTGGTGATAGCACAGCTCTGGAAGAGGATGCTGAAGGTAAACAACGCTCTACTTTGTCAGGAAAACACTAGTCAGGAAACTTCAAAACCTGGTAAGAGGGAAGGGGCTCTTTGACTAGATCAGGGAGGTAAGTACAATATACCTAAGGTAGCGGTGCTTCGGACAGTTTAAACCCGCTCCCAAGTTATTAAAAAAAAAAATGGGTGTACACATCATCGAACTTAACTATTATTTTAGTTATATATTTTATGTTTTTCTTATTGCCAATATTATATACTAAATTATATACTACAATATTTTATTTTAATTATTTTATAAAACCTCTAATTGTACAATAAAATTACCAAAGCTATACAAACCTTCAATGTTGCTAAAAAAAATACAACCCAAGCTGAAGGCGTTTATCAAGCAGTTTGAACAGTTATTTATTTCCGACAAGCTTACAGAGACTTTAAGACAACGAAGACGTCAAGGTGTGTTCGTACATAATGGTGTTATCAATTATACAAAATAAATGATTTAAAACCCTACTTAATCACCCTAATAAATCTTATTTAAACTAATTACGACGGTGAACAAAAGTTTCAACCGGGAAGCTCCGTTAACGGGCGTAAATTATGTTCGTCCGCGTTAACGGTCCTTTTAGACACGTGTAGCGCGATCTGTGTAGAAAATACGCAGATAATATTAACACAATGTTCTTTCATAACTACAGAGTGTATAATCATATTTACGTTATGGAAATCATTAGGACGGGGAAATGTCGCCATATGCCGTACCATCTGGGCTTGAATGGACGGTGCTAGATAAGCTAACATTAATTCGTCTATATAATAACTTATTTATTTAGTGTTGGGAAATTTTGTGTTAACATTGTTACCGCAAATTTTTTATTGCAATTCATCACTATTATGTACTTTTCCATACTCTGGCGGAAATGTGGGACGTAATAGCGAATTAGATTCAAGTGGTGAATAAAATTTCCATGTTAATGGAAAATGAAAGGAAATACTTCACGTCATTTTTAAATGCTCTCAATCGCTAGCGGGTAATACAGAGTGGATTTATATTTGTAACAATAATTGTTAATACTGTATCTTGAATTTTTAGTCCATTACGTTCGGTGAAACTTAACTAATCAATAGTTTATGACTATCCGAACTTTAATAAGAGCTAATAAGATTCACCGAACGTAATGGACTACAAAATTCAAGAATTAATTAATCACTTTTACATTAGTTTATGACTATCCGAACTTTAATAAGAGCTAATAAGATTCACCGAACGTAATGTACTACAAAATTCAAGAATTAATTAATCACTTTTACATTAGTTTATGACTATCCGAACTTTAATAAGAACTAATAAGATTCACCGAACGTAATGTACTACAAAATTCAAGAATTAATTAATCACTTTTACATTAGTTTATGACTATCCGAACTTTAATAAGAACTAATAAGATTCACCGAACGTAATGTACTACAAAATTCAAGAATTAATTAATCACTTTTACATTAGTTTATGACTATCCGAACTTTAATAAGAGCTAATAAGATTCACCGAACGTAATGTACTACAAAATTCAAGAATTAATTAATCACTTTTACATTAGTTTATGACTATCCGAACTTTAATAAGAGCTAATAAGATTCACCGAACGTAATGTACTACAAAATTCAAGAATTAATTAATCACTTTTACATTAGTTTATGACTATCCGAACTTTAATAAGAACTAATAAGATTCACCGAACGTAATGTACTACAAAATTCAAGAATTAATTAATCACTTTTACATTAGTTTATGACTATCCGAACTTTAATAAGAACTAATAAGATTCACCGAACGTAATGTACTACAAAATTCAAGAATTAATTAATCACTTTTACATTAGTTTATGACTATCCGAACTTTAATAAGAGCTAATAAGATTCACCGAACGTAATGTACTACAAAATTCAAGAATTAATTAATCACTTTTACATTAGTTTATGACTATCCGAACTTTAATAAGAGCTAATAAGATTCACCGAACGTAATGTACTACAAAATTCAAGAATTAATTAATCACTTTTACATTAGTTTATGACTATCCGAACTTTAATAAGAGCTAATAAGATTCACCGAACGTAATGTACTACAAAATTCAAGAATTAATTAATCACTTTTACATTAGTTTATGACTATCCGAACTTTAATAAGAGCTAATAAGATTCACCGAACGTAATGTACTACAAAATTCAAGAATTAATTAATCACTTTTACATTAGTTTATGACTATCCGAACTTTAATAAGAGCTAATAAGATTCACCGAACGTAATGTACTACAAAATTCAAGAATTAATTAATCACTTTTACATTAGTTTATGACTATCCGAACTTTAATAAGAGCTAATAAGATTCACCGAACGTAATGTACTACAAAATTCAAGAATTAATTAATCACTTTTACATTAGTTTATGACTATCCGAACTTTAATAAGAGCTAATAAGATTCACCGAACGTAATGTACTACAAAATTCAAGAATTAATTAATCACTTTTACATTAGTTTATGACTATCCGAACTTTAATAAGAACTAATAAGATTCACCGAACGTAATGTACTACAAAATTCAAGAATTAATTAATCACTTTTACATTAGTTTATGACTGATCCGAACTTTAATAAGAGCTAATAAGATTCACCGAACGTAATGTACTACAAAATTCAAGAATTAATTAATCACTTTTACATTAGTTTATGACTATCCGAACTTTAATAAGAACTAATAAGATTCACCGAACGTAATGTACTACAAAATTCAAGAATTAATTAATCACTTTTACATTAGTTTATGACTATCCGAACTTTAATAAGAGCTAATAAGATTCACCGAACGTAATGTACTACAAAATTCAAGAATTAATTAATCACTTTTACATTAGTTTATGACTATCCGAACTTTAATAAGAACTAATAAGATTCACCGAACGTAATGTACTACAAAATTCAAGAATTAATTAATCACTTTTACATTAGTTTATGACTATCCGAACTTTAATAAGAACTAATAAGATTCACCGAACGTAATGTACTACAAAATTCAAGAATTAATTAATCACTTTTACATTAGTTTATGACTATCCGAACTTTAATAAGAAATAATAAGATTCACCGAACGTAATGTACTACAAAATTCAAGAATTAATTAATCACTTTTACATTAGTTTATGACTATCCAAACTTTCAATTTAGTAAATTTGTGAAAACTCAAGTTTTTTACTTACTTAACACTCAGTTTTTAAAAATTTAAAGTTCGGATGGTCATAAACTAATGTAAAAGTGATTATTTGTTACAGAGATCAGATATTACCTCATCAGGTAATAATTATTACATCAGAAATTATCTACATCTCAGACGTATTGGGAAAAAAAAATTAGGGTACCTAGCAGTGCAGAAAGGTTACAAAACAGAAAAAATAAAACTTGGTAACAACGTTCTAAAAATGCCAAATTTAAAATAAGGACAACACAATACACATCACAATACAAATGACACATTTTTGTATAAAACTATCAATGATATACTACATTAAAATACAGCTACAAAGTATGCGGCAAGGATAGACTTTGAAAAATAAATAAATGTTGCTAAGATCTGCCAAATTCCTGACAAGTGATGTGAACATCATATAACGTGGATGTGTAAACATCAATTGTTATTAAAACCTAACCTAACTTAACCGGATCCCGTGTGTAGCTACACTGTAACACAGTCACAGTATATTGTCATTTAATGTTCTCTTTTACAAAAAATATTTAGATATAACTAAGTTTTGCGTTTGTTAGGAAATTAAGAAGTTTTTGTCTTTTTTTGAATTTTAAATTATTAGAGCGTCGACACCAGTTTTAATTATTATTTCCGTGTTCCTAAAGACCTTCTGCAACACCATGTGTAATTGTTTCGCCAATTTGGAATATAACTGAACGATAATTACCAAAGTAAAAAACTAACAAATTTTATAGAGTAAAAAACTATCAACTTTAGAAAAGTACAAAATATACAAACACTACGCAACAGATAAAGAAAACATATCAAATGACTACACACATTTTGAAGCCAACACCATATTTCATTACATAGCACACAACCAACTTAACCTATCCCCTCTACACTCATAAATATCATATCGACGACCTTTGTACCTAGCGGGACGCCGCCAGTAGAAGCTTTGCTTCGTAAAAGGAACGATTGTTTCTTAACGCGATAGCAAGTAACCCCTTAAGTAGTTCACTACTTAAGTATTATTTAGTTATAAAGTAATAATTTATGTATCCTACTAGTTTCCATTACATCAGGTAGTTACAACATCAGGGAGTTACAACACCAGGGAGTTACAACACCGGCGAGTTACAACATCTGGAAATAACATCATCGGGGGTTATAGTTTATATGTTTTGTTAGCTATTATTCTAAAAAGCAACCATTCTCAAAAAGAACAAAGAACAAAGTTTTCAAGTTAAATAAATTCCTGAAACCGAGAAGCCTACTTAATCACTCTTTCCGGAACACATTGTGATGAATTTATAAACAAAAAACAAATAATATTCGTTTCAGCACAATCTTTTGTCAACCTAATGTACATTTCAGTTGAAAAGAAACCATCCATAGATGCAAAAACACATAATTTTGTTTTTTCTCACATCTAAGGATGATTGTGGTTAAAAGAGTTTGTGCGTTATTTAATTTGTAATATCTATAAATACTCGTCTTTATATAATACATAAATAACAGAAATAACTTGAGGTTAACACAACGTTCAACAGCAATAAACATAACCAGAAGTCATCTGTTGTAACCAAAACAACATAAAGAAAAGGACAGCTGACTCAGTACAAACAACAATAGTTTAGGGACCCTCATCCTTTCAGCTTATATTCACTGGCACTCCCATCATTCTTTCAATACATATTTTAAATGCTTATACCTCTGTACCCTCGTCTTTTTTTCTTGAAAACAGTTGTGCCATTGTTTTCTACCAGGTTTTTATAATCCAAAATTACTCTAACCTCAATTTGTGAAAAAACTTACCTTCATCCTTTCCCCTCTGTGCTCTTCATATGTTGAAATTACATTATTATATGCCACTACCTAACGAACCAAAGCTTTCCAAAAAATTATTTTCTGTTACCCACGTTAATTATAAATACATATTTGCTTTTTTATACACTCAACGTTTCGAATTTCTTTCCGAAATTCCTAAAAGTCTGCGATCAGTTATTAGCCTATATACAAAATTAATAGTTATTAACAGACATTAAATAAAAATATTACGTATAACTATATCGTGAGCTCCTCAAAATACACCTATAATATTAAGGTGAGTATTGGAATCAAATCTAAAATCACCAAACATCTAGGCTTGTTGATACTTAGCGCAACACTGCGGACAATGCACGAATTAGGGTAAGAAATAGATTACTGTAACCTAGTTTGACGTCAACCTAGATTGTAAGAAAGGCAAAATTAGGCGACAGGAAGGGTCATTAGACAGTACTGGCAGCTACATAGCTAAAGTATCATTAGAGTGGACTCAATTCAAAAAGACCGCTCCATTAGACTTCCTATACGCTGGAGTTAAGATTACTTGAGAAATGGAGGTTTCAATAAAACTTTACAAAACCCTCTTGTAAACTCAAATCTTATAAATTTGTTACGATTAAACATTTAGTAACCAATTTACTAGTATCACTCACAGATTTGATATCTAATAATTACGATTATGCATTAAGAAACCAATTTACTCATAGATTTCTTTCGGTTATAACTACGATTAAGGCATATATATATTGTATTAGGAAACCAATTTACTTAAATCACTCACAGATTTCTTCGGTTATAATTACGATTATACATTAGGAAACCAATTTACTCAAATTACTCACAAATTTGTTCTGCTTAAAGTTACGACTATACATTAGAAAAAACGTTTTCTCAAATTACTCATAGATTTGTTCCACATTTAATACTTTTCTTTTATAATCATTACGATCATACATTAGGAAACCAATTTACACAAATTAATCACAAATGTTTTCTGCTCAAAGTTACGACTATACATTACAACAAAAATTATCTGAAACTACTCATATATTTGTTTCACTTTTAATAGATTTCCTTTATAATAATTACGATTACACATTAGGAAAGCAACTTACTCAAATAACTCATAGATTTGTTCCACTTTTAATAGATTTGTTCCACTTTTAATAGATTTCTATTATAATAGTTACGATTATACATTAGAAAAGCAATTAACTCAAATTACTCATAGATTTGTTCCACTTTGAATAGATTTGTTCCACTTTGAATAGATTTCTTTTATAATAATTACGATTATACATTATGAAAGCTACCTACTCAAATAACTCATATATTTGTTTCACTTTTAATAGATTTCTTACATAATAATTACGATTATACATTAGGAAAGCAATTTACTCATAGATTTATTCCACTTTTAATAGATTTTTTAATAATAATTACAATTATACATTATGAAAGCAATTTAGTCAAACTACTGACGGAACTGTTTCGCTTTTAAATACGATTATACATTATAAAACCGACTTACTTGAATTACTCACAGATTTGTTTCGTTTATAATTATGATTATACATTAGGTAATCCAATTTACTAAACTTACACACAGATTTCTTTTGGTTATAATTATGACTATGATTATAACTAGAGGAAACCAAATTATCCACACAATTGTTCCACCTATAATTACAATTATACATTAGAGAATAACTATTCTGAAATTACTCATAGATATGTTCCACTTTTAATAAATTTGTTTTATAATAATTACGATCATACATTAGGAAACCAACTTACTTAAATTAATCACAGATTTGTTTCGCTTGTAACTACGACTGTAAAATAAGAAACCTATTTACTCTAATTACTTCTAGATTTATAAATTCTACGCACACTTTTTAAACAAGAGTAACGTTTCAACCATCCAGTATACAAAGGTTCTTTCCGACCAGCATTGTCAGCATTATCAAGAGCCTTTTATTTCCAGAGGCAACAGATAGTTCTGTTAATATAATGAATGTTGTATTGTGCAACGAAATTATAACAGGCTGTTATAATTTAATTTGATAATACTGTTGATGATAGCCAGTTAAAAGTTCAGAGAATTGTACGAATATAAAATTATTCTGTTTATATATGTTTGAGTACATTTTTCTGCCATTTCTAACTTTTCAATATTCTCTTCTGTTGACGTGTTTCGGATTAACTCCATTTTCAAAAACTTCAACAGTACTTCTATTGTGAGTACTATTGAAGTTTTTGAAAATGGAGTTAATTCGAAACGCGTCAACAGAAGAGAATATTGAAAAGTTAGGAATGGCAGAAAAATGTACTCAAACATATAGAAATATTCCTAAGAGAAACGAAGATGAGTGTATTATTAATTATTCTGTTTATGTAATATACATACATATACATACTTTGGTTACTTTTCGGGTGTGATTTTACCTGACACATCTTAGTATCAGTGATCATCACAAAAGCATATACCTTCGGAACAGTTTTATTGCAATCAAACCAGAGGTAAAGTGTAAAGGTTATGACACTGTCCTTTTATTAATCACTTAACCCTTACAGGCAGTATCGGACAGTAATATCGGATCAATGACCCGGCAGAGACTAGTCACGGAAAGTTATTATTTTAATTACTTCAAATGGCAGACGCACAGCAGCTAGTGGCGATCGATCAGCTGACAGCCCTGACTAGTGGCCACGCTCAAGGTCGGCTGGACTATCTCGAGACGTACGACAATGCGTTTCACAAAATATAGGCTTTTGTGGCTTACACATTTTACACTTTGTCTGCATAAGTGGCTTAGAATATTCACCACTTGTTAATTCAGTATTGTAATAAGGAAAAACGTTCGTTGAGTGTTGTTACAAAATCGTTAGTAATTGTTGCTTATAATATTAATTTCATGTAATTACGAAAAACGAGGCAGTGTATTTTTAACAGCAACACTTATTTATTTATAATTATGAGTGTTGGGTAAATCCTTTCCTATTTCCTCATTTTTCCTCAAATACAACATTGTGAGTGAGGAACAATTGTTTCTATTATAATTCATCTTTTATCTACATTTTTACTACGATTGGAGCGCTCTCTACTCATCTTGCGGCCGAACGTAGTACTACAATAGTTATAGTTGTGACAGACAACCGTCTACAAGTAAGTGAACTTCCCCACTAACTCTTAAAGATTTCATAGCTAACCTTGCCTTAGCATCCTACATTCTATTTTGCGGTATATTAGCGTCAAATACTATTATTTCGTTAATATAATTATAGCAACAGTTTGTCAATAATTTTTACTTAATTATTGCACAAACATTTTGGTCCTCCAGGCCGGATAAACCTGTCCGTGAGTGTTTTTAAAGGTGTTCAAGTTTTGAAATGTGTTTATAATCTGTTGAAATACTGCTTCAAAATATATTCGAATATTTAAAATTTATATGATTTTGTTTTTTTAATTTATATAACGTATTAACAAAAAAAACTGTACATTATAAAGCTTAATACGGTCCACTGTAGGTTAGTTAATAATCTAATCTTTGCAATGTTTGTTTAGGCGAAAGCCGCATTCTATTATAGCAAAGCTTAGGCCTATTCGCTTTAAATGTTCAAGTCTACATAGTGAATTATTTTTTAAAAAATTTAATATTTTCTATGCTGTTAATTGTATATAATTATGAATAAACTAGAAAACCATTTAAAATTACTAATAGCTAGGAGAGAAAAGCTATATCGCCGAATCCAAATTCTGTATGATCTTTCTAAAGAAATCTCAGATCTAAATAAGTTAGAACAATTTAAAGCTAGATATAATAATATAGGCGACTCATATACACAATTTGAAGCCGTTCAAGAGAAAATAATAGCAACGTCATTACAAATTGATCCCGAAAAACAATACGAAACCGTTCAAACAGCCGAAGCCTTTGACGAGTTGTATTTTAAAATACAAGTAGTCTATAATAGAATTAGTTCTGTGGAACAATCCTCTGTTGACAGTAGGAGTAAGGATAAAACTTCTAGTAGGCCTCGTTTACCGGAAATTGCCTTGCCAAAGTTTGACGGATCTTACAATGAATGGACACCATTTTACGATAATTTTCGCGTTCTCATACATGAAAATACGCCACTCAGTGACATTGAAAGGTTTCACTATTTAATCTCTGCACTTTCTGGTTCTGCGTTGAGCATTGCTCGCAGCCTTCCTATATCAGAGAAGAATTATTGCATTGTTTGGAAATTCTTAGTAGACAAATATCAAAACAAGCGTGTGCTAGGAATATCCTTATTAAACACACTCTTTAGTTGTACTCCACAGCATAATGAGTCAGCTTCGACTTTAAATTATTTTTTAAGAAAGTTTTATGAACCGGTTATTGCACTTAAGGCACTGGGTATTCCGGACCTTGCTGATTTTTTGTTTATGTATATTGCTTTGAGAAATTTACCAGTTGCTACATGCAAGCAGTTTGAATTACAGAACGTTGATTCCGAAATACCTAAGTTTGATGATTTAGTGAAATTCTTACAAAACCATGCACGTATATTAGAAATATCTCAAGATAACGATATACACCCAGCTCATAAGCAAGTTAATAGAAACCCTGCTCTGAAAACTGTTACATCTTCAAAGCGAGGGTCCGCTGTTAAAAATCTTATTCCATTTTCAAATAGAGTCTTGGTCACTTCCTCTACTGATGCATCTAAACTTTGTCCATGCTGTAAACTACTTCATACTATATTTAAATGTCCTGAATTCCAACGTATGAGCCCTGATCAACGTAAAGATTTAGTTAAAGTCAATAAACTATATTTTAATTGTCTGAAAGGTACACATAGCGTGTCTCGTTGTCTGTCCAAGACAAATTGTTTAACTTGCGGCCAACGACACCACACATACCTTCATTTAGAACATACTCAGCCTATTGTGAACGATTCATGCAGCACTATGGTGCATGTTGCATCACCTCAATCCAATCCTTCTCTTCAGTTGATTAAGGATTCAATTACTAACCTACCCTACCTCTACTAGCTTAGTTCAAGATTCACAGCAGCATTATTCTACTGCAATACTAGGGACTGCAGTTATTCATGTCAAGGCCTAAAATGGCCTGTTTCAACCTGTTAGAGCAATTATTGACTCATGTGCCCAACCTTCCTTCATGACAACTTATTGCACAAACAATGAGAATAAACAACTAACGCGCGCGCGTGTGTGTGTGTGTGTGTGTGTCTGTGCGCGAGCGCGTGTGTGCGTGTGGGGCGCGAGTGTGTGTGCGTGCGCAAGTATATATATATATATATATATATATATATATATATATATATATATATATATATATATATATATATAAGATAAAATTAATCTGTAGTTATATTAGTGTATAAAAATATACAGGTTTAATTGCGTTATAGGATATCACTGGTTCACTACGGCCCAACAGTTTCTACATTTCTATAAGAGTTTGGGTCATTCTTTTATCTCATAATTTTATATTCCAGCTCGCTTGATAATATCCACAATGGATAATAATATTGTGTGATGGATCAACAGTGAAAACCATACTAACGAAATTAAAGTAAGTTGCCAAGAAGTAGGATATTATCTAAGAAGGATTCATATCTTAGATTTTATTATTATTAGTTTTTGCTATATAATTGCGAATGTAATGGACCGTAAGACCAAACATTTTTGAGCGCTCCCGTTTTAATGTGCCGCTCTAATCCGCGTTGAAATCTTCCAATTTATAACTTCAGAGACCTCATACTTTACCCTAACTGCTGTTGCTTCTCCTAATCTGAAAACATAACCTACTTTTCTATGTTCGGAATTCTCGTCATATATTATTTATTTTAATATGTAGTAATTTGTTTTAAATGTATTGGCAATTGAAACGTGTTCGCTATAAGTATTCCCATTCAATGAAATCAGTGTTTATACAAATAAAAAGTTGTTAAATGTTGCCGAACATGATTACATGGACTACAGACTGAAACGGACAAATGACGCCTAATTTGTAGGCAATTTAACGTCACAGAAGTAACCATAAAGATGCAACGAGGGTAAGCTAAAACAAAGTAAATATTTTATATTTTACCTTCACACATTAGTTTATGCTCGGTAGTTAATGTTTATGGTATATGACTGTTCGGTTAATAGTTTGTTTCTCAAGTTCGGATCATCGCATCTTAGACTCTACAATAACTCTCTTCAGTTTTAAACTCAAACAAGGCATGGGTACATTATACAGCTTACAACAAGTGTGTGTGTGTGTGTGTGTGTGTGTGTGTGTGTGTGTGTGTGTGTGTGTGTGTGTGTGTGTGTGGGTGTGTGTGTGTGTGTGTGTGTGTGCGCGTGTGTGTGTGGGGGGGAGTGTGTGCGTGTGTGTGTGTGCGTGCGCGCGCGCGTGTGTGTGTGTGTGTGTGTGTGTGTGTGTGTGTGTTTGGTTGTATGTAGTTATTTGGAGAAAAGAGAGAGAAAACTCTGAAATGCGTTTCTAGGACGTACGAACAGCCGACAAAATGATTTAAAACATTATAGATTATGTGAAATACCAACAAAATATATTAAGTGAAACTTAAAATAATAAAATAACACAGTGCATCTATTTTCGTTCGCTGTATCTAAAAAAGTATATATTTAATAGTATTGAAGCTAAAAATTATTCTTCTATTTAATTTATCTTACCTTCTTTGATATTTTAAACTCATAAATAAAAATAACAAGATTAGGAATTATAAGAAAGTCTTATACTATTATATTATAGTTACGCTTTGGAAAGCCCTAAAGACGGAAATTTCTGTTCTACTCACTACCTTTATACAACCCAGTACGGACACACTGGTGAAATCGTCCAACAGGCAAATTTAGGCGAAAGGTTGCATCTAACGCAGTTGAAGGCGCAACAATCCATAGATTCGTTGAACCTCTTTAAGTTTATATTTTTTAAGCAAATGATTTTATAGAGTTTAAAGTCCTTATTATATGATTTACATCTACGTAGTAGTACAGTCAACGTAGTACTGTACGGTCAATAATACAGTACTTCAACGTAAACGTCCAGTCAATTAATAGATTGATCGCTATTCGCCAAATCATAAATCGTTAACAGTTTAAACAAGTCGATCTACAAATTACAACTTTAAACAAATAGTATAAAACAAGAGCATTCTATGATACAAATGCTAAAACGTTTAATAAATAATACTTTTAAGCTACAATGTAGTTCTATAGTAACGTCAGACAATGTCATCAGTGCGTTGTCACCGCGTCGGTTGGTTTCCGCAGCACATGTTGTACCTTACCGAGTTACGCATGAATTCAGCATCAACAGACGGAATTACATAGTGCTTTACCAGTTGGTTGCAGAGCCAGTATATTTCATTATTACGTAACGACGCTACACACCTGAGCGATAGTTCTCTGTATATACTAGTCCAGTATGTTTTACATACTCATTTTAATCCTATATATTTACAACCATGAAAACAGGATATGAAAAACAATGAAGAAATTAGTATATGGGGCACATAATGTGGGGAAAAGAATATGTAACATATAATATGGGAAACAAAACATAAATAGAATACAAGAAACAAGTTTTGGTAATTAGAACACCCGAAAGCAAAATGTGGGAAAAAATAGAAAGAATAAAAACTAAAAACATACCATGAGACAGAGAGAGAGAGAGAGAGCAAGGGAGAGAGAGAGTGTGTGTGTAACAGAAAATTAAAAATAGAATATGTAAAACAGAGTAAGTGAAACAGAACATAAGAAACATGATATGAAAAATGGAGAAGAATAGTCCTAAAGTAAAAGAAAAGATAAAACACAACACGAAATGAATAATTACTAACTTTTAAAACATTTAGTGAAACAATTGTATGTAAAAAAATCAACTAAACGTCAACATTCTTGATAGCGACGCTACCTACAGTGATAACATGCAATCACTGAACTAACGCCGAAGTGGGAGGGGTTTTCATTATCGCCAGGTTCCTGCTTCAAACAGTCAATTGTTTTTTTTTCTATTTTAATTATTTTTTAAAAATACAAATACAAATTTCTCGAGTGGTTTGTTGTTTCAATCATGGTTAGTGTAAAGGACTTTACTGTTTTGTATAAACGCGTAAAATTTTTAAAGAAAATACAACTTATTGTTTTATCAGACAAATAGCAGTAAGTTATTAAAATTATAATAGCAAATGTATTTCTGCTGTTTTGATATCTCCAAACACATTAAAACCCTTTGACTGTAAATCTCGTTTTATACAAAATTGAACAAAAATATTCAACACACGCGTAAGTGTGGGTTTAGTCATATGTCACCGAAATGTTTTTGTAGCGCTTAAAACGTTCATTTAGCAAATTTCATTTCAAATAAGTAAACATCACAACGGCTGAACCAGAAATAACTTCAGACATTGCTTAGGGTACAGAAGCAAAAAAAATGGTAAGGTAAGACATCATTAGGCAACCGTAATGTTATAAAAAAGGCGTACAGCTGATAGATAGAACAGCTAACGCTTAATACAGAAGTTAATCTAGTAACACAAGATAAACACACATAAAGTAGAACAAGCACACTAATGCTCGAAGTAAGAGAGAAATATACTAACATATATATCTTAAGCTCATCTGAATTTAACAGCAAGAATCATGACAAGTAGAAATAATGCTGTAAAAACAACTACCGATGTTTCTCGATGAAGCTGGAAGGTTGTCTATACAGAACATCGGAAGTAAAATTAAAAGTTACTGTATGGTTAACGCTAAATATTAATAAGAGAAAGAAGGCGAACAAAAGGCGAATAAAATTATGAAATACAAAATGATAAATATAAAGATGCCAACAAATATGACATACAACAAAACTATTAAAACTGAATTTATAAAATTAAAAAGACAAAAACGTTTAAGAATTAAAAACCAGATTTAGACAAAAAAGTTAAATTTTATAAATGTATTTTATTAAGACTCAAATATGGATTAAAACAAGGAACAACATTTAATTCGTTTTAAAACAGAAATAAATGGTTAGCCCCTGAAAAGGATCCATTTGGACATCAAAATGTACGCTTCAAAGTTTTAAAATTAAAGTTAGTTCATTTTTGACCGACTTAGTCATAAACTACAGGCGTAAAATTTGAATAAGTGTAGCTGAAGTAGAAAGACGATGTATCTGTCAATCGTCCCTTACCATCAACTTTGCTTTTTGCAAGACCGTATGATCTTCCAATATTATCCAATCCATCGCATTCAACAAGTAAATGCTTGATTGTGAAGTACCTCCAGAGAACTGACTTCAGGTGGATCCGCGTGTTGCATCAAACATCTATGAATTAACAAAGTAGCCGATGCAAACACCAACTCTTCAGGCTTGAACTGAAAGAACACGGCCGGTATCCTTCATCTCCCTCAAGATAACAATACTTTAGATATGTGGCAGACATACAACGACGCGCCAACAACCGCCCGATCAAGGTCGTATAAACTATCTACGTAGTCTGCTTACTGTACAAAAGAAACACCTCCCATCACAAAACAATTCCCAGAATGTAGCATATATTAAGAAAAGACTGACACCAGAAATGATTAATCAACCGAACAAATGGAACCTGTACATAATAATGGCAGAACGATTCTTTCAGGACTCTGATTTTCATTTAAATTATGAGAGAAATAATTTCAAAGGCTAAACAAGCGAAAGGTTACGGAATGCTTCGTTGATATCCGATGCTGAAGGCAACATTAGGAAATATTGCAGGTACTTAACCATGCTGGCAAACGTTATAAGAAAAGAAATGTTAAACAATAATCATATCGTGAAAGGCGTTTAAGTGTGAACCAATATTGGATGAGAAATTGTCGAAAAGGTTATGCGATTTGAATATTTAGACATAACTTTAGTGGCCAATAAAAGTATCGAAACTGAACAGGTACTTACAGCGAACAATATAAAAGTAGGCTATTCAACAATATAAAAAATACAATAGGAAAAAGTATATTTTTAAATAAATAAAACCTCTAAACCACAAATAACATTTATTTAAACCTTATGTACATTTCGATTGCCCAGCAATCATCTTCAGAGGTATTTAAAAAATACAACTCTGTATTTTTTAAATACCTCTGAAGATGATTGCTGGGCAATCGAAATGTACATAAGGTTTAAATAAATGATATTTGTGGTTTAGAGGTTTTATTTATTTAAAAATAAACATTACGCCACAGTTGCTTCATACAGTTAGGAAAAAGTATACAAACAAAAGTAATAATGTATAAAACTAACATTAAGCCTTGCTTATTACAGCTACCGGAAACGACGCAAACTCAAAGATAAATGGATTGCGGAAGTACAAAGAATAACAGAAGATTTAGAATAAGAAAAGTAGAATCAACGATTTATATGTAACTACGGATGATTGGGCAGTACGAATAAGCCAAGATATCGCACCACCCGGTTACCATAGAGGACAAATAGTTAAAGCAGTGTCAATCTTTAAATATATTATGAATGAACAGTCAAATTAACAATACACTCGTATATATTGAAGATGAAGAAGAATGAAACTAGTATGGACTGCATGTATAATACATCAGCCTCCTAGAGTGTACAAATAAACAAACTAAATAAATACGTAGATATTTTGTTTACTTACCCTAATTCGAAGTACATAAAAAAGAGACAAACACATACCTAAAACAAATACGATTGAATTAGAAATTTTACAAATGTAAGGTAAACAAATTATCTAATAGAAATGAGTAGCTAAAAAAGAAATTGAAAATTAAAGAATATTAAAATCGCCACATTAATTCAGATTTTTAATTACATTACTCAATGAAAGAGCATTTTCTATGCTTTTTAATCAGTAAACTTTTTACTACACAAAATACCAATATTTTTAATTTTTTTCATGAGGTAATATTATTTTTCATATCTTTATGTATTTTAAGGCAACATGCCTGTTTATCTATTTATATGGAGGATATGATGAGTTGTAAATGCAGGTAGAATTAAAGAATTAATCTCCAAGTTTTGAGTCCATCCGTTACAACAAAAAATAGGAGGACAATTGAAGAATACGCGGAGTAAATAAAACTGATGATGGGGTAAAGTGGCCAACTGGTAGTGGTATGTAGCTAACATAGGCAAGATCGCTTGTCTGAAGTACGCTGGGTCTCGCCTAGATAGCGCTCTCACCCCAGCTGAGAGCACGTTTACTCTAGCACTATCGGACCCACGCTGCAGGGGTAGAAGAGGATCATCCTTGGTACCTAACCCCATTTACATTTCTTTCGCCTTCTTACAAGGGGTAACAGGTGATTTCTTTATGTCCCCTATAAAGAGTTGGCCAAGGGCCATGGGCTTCGTGTTAAGGTTACATGACCTCCACAGGTAATCTCCCGTTACCATCTACCAAAGGACCAAGACGTTATTACTATATATATTGAAAGTCTTCTATAAGGATATATTGGTAATTATTTCCTTTCTTAGTCCTATGTAATCATCTGCTTTAGATGTAACGAGTAGATACCTCTTTAAGCCCACATAGAGTGTGTGTTTACTAAAGGTAAGGACACTCCACATGTGATTTCGTTAGCCTATACCAGTACACTCCGGTCTATGCTCTACCCGTATGCTCCCTCCGTATGCTCTACCCATATGCTCCCCTTGTATACTCTGTCAGAATCCTCCTCCTGTATCTCTAACAGTATAATCACCGTCTATGCCGTATTAGTACGTTCCCCTCTATGATCAACCTGTATGCTCCCTTTGTATGTCTTACTAGTATGCTCCCTTCTTTGTTCTACCCTATGCTTTCCCTGTATGCTCTTACAGTATGCTCCATCTGTATGCTCGACTCGTATGCTCCTCTCTATTCTCTACCCGTATACTCCACTCTATGATCTACCCATATGCTCCTCTGGTATACTCTGCCAGTATCCTCCCCCTGTAATCTCTACCTGTATCGTCACTTTCTACGCCCTAACAGTATGCTCTGAACGTATACGCCTCCTCTATGCACTACCAGTATGCCCCCTTCTCAGTGCTACTACTCTCTGTGCACTTGCAATATGGCAGCCGCTAATTTCCTTCCTTAATATGCTCCTCATATGACACAAAAATTGTAACTATAGCGGCTAGCTGACAATGTGGCAATATCGCGTTATCTTACCCCCGCCCTCTCCAACTTCCACAAAATTTTCTTATTTCCATTCTGTGGCTGTAAAATATCCGTGTTCAGAATTTAACATTTTGACTATTTTTCCTTTTAATTTTAGTTTAAGAATCTCTTTTTTTCTTGTAAATATTAAGGCTTAATATAATTTAGTTCCTTTTCGTTTAGGTTCGTTGCAATAGAACTTCCTCGATTTTATTTACTATGATTATTGCTATTACACGGAGACGTCTAAATAACTCTCGCAAGAAAATTTCAGAATGTTTTCTGGCAAGACTTAATTACTAATTTCGGGCGCACAATGGAATACCTTTATAAATGCATGTTTTAATAAGCAGTCGTTAAACATTGAGTGAAGAACAAATCCCGTATAATTAAGGAGAGAATGCCCCGAATTTCCCAGGAGGACAACTCGAGAACATTGCCAAGCGGTACGAGTATTTACTCAGAAGGTAATCACAGAAAACAAACAGGATAACCAAACTTTGCCCTAAATTATTCCATCGTATACTTTACCATGAGAAAGGCATAATTTGTATATCTGAATAAGAAATAAAAAAAGCTAAACTGAAGCAAATATGGATCGGCGACTACACACAAAAACATTAATGCTGCTAATTATGCGATGCCGTTTCTTGCGTTACTTGAAACTTCGAAGTTGACGTATGTGTGACGTAGTTTATTTTATGTACTTTATATGTTTTAATATAACTTTCTTACTAATTTTCACAATAAACAAGTAATATTTAAAAAAATGTTCAAAGTAAATTCCTACTAAGGTCAAGAAAGAAAAATTGGAGCATTGTTTGCTTTTTCTAGCTTGTTTATTTTATTCGTTTCATTCATTTTTAACATTATGATATTTTGTGGTAACCTTGGCAACAGTTTAAAGTTTTACAATTGAGGTTTGGACGACAACCAGATGGGGGGGGGGATTAATATACGTCTTTTTGGTATTGGAGAGTTGGCGCAGTGCTAAAGCGAGCTAGACTTTGAACATGTATATTCATAGTTCGAATCCGCAATAGTTCCCCAAATTTTTATAATTTAATTATTGAATACATATTTGAAAACCCTTTATTAACATCAATTTTCGTCCAATATAGGTTTAAAAAATGTATTTAAACTTGATTGGATGAATTAAAACGTATTTTATTAACTATTTAAAATTTGTACAAGATATAGATATCAGTAGAGTGTGGGGTAATAGAAAGAATTTTTAAAAAACTGGTAAACGTTTAAGCTTGCTATCGATTTCAACAAATCGATATCTTTACCATAGCTCTATAAACTGTGAGACGTTTTAAAATCGATGTTTAAAATTGTTCCTAAAGTTTCTATAAAAGTGGGACAAGGGTTTGTTTGTACATACAATTCCAAAACTAATTTCAAATGACATATTTCCCAGATGTTTTTCTCCCGCTTTGCATCTTCATATCCCGCAAAAGTATCTATTTACTTAAACTGTACCAGTTTCTTACTTCATCTTAGTGTTCGACTGACACCGCGACACACGAGCGTTCAATTGATATTTCAGAGAAATCGATGCTAGCGGAGGAATGTTTATTTTTAAGTCGATCATTTCACCCGGCTATTATAGCCTACGAAGGCCATTAAAGGAGTCTAAACATGGAGATAAATAAGCAGGGTGTATAAAACGCTCTGGCGGAGAAAATAGGGGGCCTCACTTGTGCAGGAACGCGTACCTCGAGTTTACCAACTCTCTATCGGGGATATAAAGAAGTAAGCCCACTATAAAGAAGGTCCAGGCTACTTGTTCCACCAGCCTGTAAGGAGAAGTAGGGGAAGATGGAATTTAAATAGGACTTAAGAACACACGCAGTAATCTAAGATACCGTAAATATGGGTGCTTGAAAGGAGAATGGTAGGTCTATAGCTTGAAAAGGGCCGCTTAGTTGCAGTATACCGAATTTAAACCTGTGGGAAGAGGTGACTACATGATTCATATTTTCGCACTTCACCAAAATCAAGAAGAGAAATATAACACCTAATATTTCCTGAATATATCAAAAACTTTCAGACTTAAAAACACATTCAATCAAGGATGTCTTTAATAAATTCGATAAAAATTAAATGTTTCTGCCCCGACGCTAACGTAATGAAAATAGGGTTTTGCATTTGAAATTTCTAAAATATAAAAAAAAAATATTTTACGAACATACGAACTTTATCTAACTCAAACGAGTTTCTAGGCAGTTTAAATGGGTTTTTAGGGAGGCGTAGTGCGGTCACCACATCTGATTCCCGGCACGTATTAGCAGTTGCCGCAACCCCAGCGAACTGACAATCGCAGCTCTCAAATTTGTTTACGATGCGGGGTTTGTAGCTTAGGGGTTACACTGGGAATGGAACTTCAAGCCTCTCCAGTAGGAATGAATACATGCTAATGTGGTACATCCGACCGCATACATCCTAACTACCAACAGTCATGCATGCACGCACGCGAGCGCGAGATTTTGAAATTAATTAATGACTTCCCGACTGTATAGCACTAGTAGATTTATGGAAAAGCTTTACACTCACATTACAATCTTCATCATCGTCTATGGCGTTTAACCTACATAGTGAAAACAAAAACCTTTTCTATCAGTACATTTCAATAATGAATTTACGTAAATTATTTACAAACCCTTAAGGATGTTGACTAGGTTATGAAAGGTGTTTCGTAAACAATATAATCCACACTGTCTGGCTTTATTCGAGCACCACAGGTGTTATCGATCCAGCGACAGCTTGGAGGCCGTCCAAGGTCGTTGAAGACTGATAACCGTTGTACTTGACCGTAGTGCATTGCTATTTGTACAACTTTAAATACGATGAAGCTTTACACTCGCACAGTCCTTCCCACTTAACGATGCTAAATATAACTTACCGCAGAGAGCTCTCGCTGGCGGACCTTGGACTCGCGCTCTGTTGGCCTTGGTTGCTAGCTATATCTTAAAGGCGTTATGTATATTTGGTCGCTAGATTAACCGTGTCGCATCCAGGACTATTACCTTATGAATAAACTTGCTTAAAGGTTTGTATAAAGGTTTTACTCCTTGTGTGTGCGTGCGTGCGCGTGCGCGTGAGCGTAAGCGTGTGCGCGCGCGCGTGTGTGTGTGTGTGCGCGCGCGCGCGCCTTAAGGGAATGCTAGCAAACTAGAGCAACATGTATTTAAGAATATATTTTTGTTTTAGTCCTGCCATTACGTACTAAGATATTACAAATATTTTTTTTCAATTTTGAAAGAGAAATATGGTAATTACTTAAATTTAGGACCTATTTAGATATGTGTATAAAACCATTTCTAAACATGTCCTGAAGCTATATTGATATTTATTTATTTTTTATTGCCACGGAAGGTTAATTATTAATCACATTTTAGTTGGGACTACGTTTTTGGGCCTAGACATGCAAGGAGTGAAAATATTTAATACAATATTTTCTGTTTAGTGCAGGGAGTAGTGTCTATAGCTATTTGTTTCGTGGGTACTTTAGTATTATACCTGCACCTATAGGGAGTGTTATTGTGTACTACATAGCTATATACCTATATTAAAATATACGTATTAAGTGTCTAGTCAGGATAGATTTGGTTGTAATTTTCTTTATCACCATAACCTGCACATGTAAGGTAAGAATAGAGATTGCGTGACGTCTCCTGGCAAAAAAGTATTACTCCGCGGAAGCAGACGTCTAAATAGGTCCTTAATATAAACAATTACCAAAAATACATAGCATATATTAGTACTATTCACATAATAATGAAATAAAGTAGAGCGTAGACACATGTGACAGCGGTGTGGTTCTATGGCACTATATTTTGGACGTTAGGCATTGATTGCTAAAGGTAGGAGTTGCAAGCAGTATTATTCGTGACGTATTGGCCATGCACAATGCGCTTGCCTCTTTCTGGTCCGTAGCTCCAGTCTAAAGCATAAATCAGCATTCCCTCCTAAATATCCCGCACTTTAGGCAATATATAGGTATTAGAGTGCTATTTATAACTACATTTCGAATGTATACCATTGTTATCCAATACAACTTACAGTATTTTCGGCATATGCAAAATATATTGCTGGTAATAAAATCATTGCCAATTATTTTCTAATCAGCATGTTCTTAGTGGCTCTCTCTCTCTCTCTCTCTCTCTCTCTCTCTCTCTCTCTCTCTCTCTCCCTCCCTAACCCTCCCTCCTCTTCTCTGGGTGTCCTCGTTTGCCTGTGTCTCTCTCAACACATACACCTCAAAAATCAATTAGAATAACAACTATCGCAATTGTATAAGCTTATCTAGTAAATGAATATGATTTTTTTAAAATTAATTTATTACACTTTTTCCTTAATCACAATCTCGTCATTGTAACATAAAGACTGTCATCTAAATAAAAGCATACACAAGACAGGCCTATCTATACAGGTGTGGCA
Organism: Prosapia bicincta; assembly: GCA_036971475.1. NCBI lineage: Eukaryota > Metazoa > Arthropoda > Insecta > Hemiptera > Cercopidae > Prosapia > Prosapia bicincta. The sequence continues at coordinate 85,151,571 of JBAIZL010000003.1, read as the reverse complement.
AGATATGAGCGCTCTAGGTACACATCCAACAGCATTTGTCTTGTGTTAACTACAAGACAGAGAAACTGTCCTAGTTGATTGTGTAGGTAAAATGATTCAAGGTTGTTGCCCATAACCTCTAATGCCTTAGGTCCACGTCTGAATGCGAGAATTGACTCATACTTTAGAAATACCGTATATTGTACAGAAAGTATACCAATTAAAAAAAATTAACGAAAAAATAATAAAGAAACATCATTTCACAGAACAGACAATGTCTATATTAGACCCTTACAAAGAAGTGTATAATTCCGTATTATTTAGGTGCTAAAGCGGTAGGTTTAAAGGCAGTTGACTACAACAATGCCAGTTTAGCCGGAAAAATTACTTTATTGACTTTCGTTTTAAAGCCGGTGTCGTAAAACTAGTCTGCAGCCCGGTTTTAATAAAAAGATCTGCTACACGAAAGTCACGAACTCAGTTATAAGTTATATACTTATTTCTTTTGTCGTTATAAAAGGCCAAGGAAAAATTTATATATAAATGTCTATACATGCGTAGGCTTACGTAATGAATGCTTTTGTGTGTGTGTGAGTGAGTGTGTGTGTGTGTGTGTGCGCGCGCGCGCGCGCGTATGTGTGTGTTTATGACAAATAAAAACTAAAGAATTTCAAGAGGTTAAAGAATTCTAAGACCTTTGAAGGCAGAAAGGTCAGACAGTTTGACAACAATACTGATGATGTGTTCACCAGTTCAACTGGACATCCTTTACAAGACAAAGGTTCTACTTCAGTCAACATGCAGCTCCTTACTGAACACTCTTGTGGCAACTATATGAATAAGTCTCCGAAACATATGTTACTACGAGACCCATTCCTGTTCTCTATCTATACCCAATGTGAACTGTGATATTTATAGTACCAGAGGTGATTCTGGTCTTTACATTAGGTTTTTTTCCAATACCACCTCCTATAACTTATGTTAGCCTGATAAAAAAGTATGTCTTTGAAGATTCTATCATGACATATAAAATGTTTTTTTCCCAGAACCAGAGGGGTCGGTTATTTTGTACGATATTCCACCTCCTATACCTTATATTACCCTGATAGAAAAAAAGGTTTTCTTGAAAGATTCTACCCAAAAATATATATTTTTCCCTTCTACCACTTTTGTTTATATACACTCTTTTTTATACTTATGCAGAATATGAAAGACGTTATGTGGTAATAGACGAGAGTAATTCGAATATAGACTAAACACAAAATTTTGCTACGAACAAGTACTTAGGCTCGGCGCACATGAGCTTGAAAGTAATCGGGACGCCGAGATAGTTTTCAAGCTGGATAGGCAGAAGTACATTGGCAGTAATGGGGCAACGCACATGGGACGCAGATAGCTATCGGATAGCCTCGGCCTATCTCGATAGGTATCTGGACTGACGCAGGTTTTTCCTCCTATCTTGGCGTCAATCCTATCGCCAGCGTTCTACTAGTACACAGTTGGTAATGAGACAGCGCACATGCCCGCAGCTTACTTTATATCTGTTTTATTTTATCAGGTAGGTTTACGATAATATAATTACTAATTTCATATTATTTATATGTTTAACTTTAAATATGATTAAATAACCAATTGACATCAATGTGTAACATTAATATTAATTAGGTTGATAATTTGTTATTAATATCAATGATGATTTATAGTTTTAAATATTAATCTTTAATAGTTACTAATAATTTTATTTAATATCATATTTATTTATATACATATATATTTTTAGTAATTAAATCAATCAGCCACGGAGAATGAAGATTTGGACGTGGATGTAGAATTGTTTATAGAGGAAATTAAACAACATAGGACAATATGGGATGTACAAAGCGAAGAGTATAAAGACAGGGTGAAAAAGCTATCGGCTTGGGAGGAAATCTGCAAAAAATGATTTTAGATTTCAAAACAAAATTCATCAAAATATAGAGTAGACATTCGAAAATAATTAAAGAGTGTTTGTACATCTTCCCTTAAATCAATTGAACGCACCTTTTAAATATCTCTCATTATTAAATGGGTGAATCCAATATCTTCTTCTTTTACTTTCCCTTTCACTAATGTATTTGTACACTAAGAACGAAAACACTACTTTCTTTTTGTAAACTTGCACTTGTTTATGATCCATCACGTAGGAGAAACAACATAGAGTGAAGCCAGTCCCCAACATAGAAAATAACTATCAAAAAGATAGGCTTGAAATGACGCGGGCTTAAACTCTATCTCGTGTGCGCTGAAACACCGATAGGTATCAAAAAGATTGGATAGAAAACTATCTCGACGTCCCGATTATTTTCAAAAACATGTGCCCCTAGTCTAAGGCTAGAAATAACGGACAATGGATCCAGTCATCTGAAAGAGAAATATATAAGAAAGAGCAATCGCCCAAATTAACAACATATTTTGGAACACATCGAAACCAATTATTAATGCGAATTATATGAACAAGGAATTATTATGTATATCGTTGAAATGTAATCGATATAAAACAAATAAACATTTGGAGTAATCGAAAATGGAAAGAAAGCACATATAACTTTATATAATAGTATTACTCCAATAATAATAAAAGATATCCAGGCGCATCATCTTACGTGGTCCCTACTACGTATATAAAGAGGATGGAAGACGATGCTCCACTGTGGAAGTCTTCTGTTAAATACCTTGGCGTCATCCTAGATAAGCGCCTGTACTTTTCCTCTCAAGCTTCCTCAGCCCTTACCAAAAGTAGAGCTATCCGTGCTAAGCTCTACCCTCTCGTTTGCCGCAGAAGTAACATCTCTCTCAAAATCAAACACCACATGTACCAAATGCTCCTTCGTCCCGTCCTCACCTATGCAGCTCCTGTCTGGTGGTCTCTTAGCTCCAACACGTTTCGGAAATCTCTTGAGTCCTTCCAATCCTCTTCCCTCAGATTCCTCTCCGACGATCCTTGGTTCCTGTCAAATATCACCATCCGAAACTCCCTTCGCTCCCCATTGCTGCTGTTTTTCTCAGATCCCTCTCAGCGAAGCTCTTCCGTAGTGCCGAAAACTCGTATTACCCACACCTTAGAGATATAGCAAACTCAGTTGGACCCTTCCTATTTTCCTCGTCCCAAAGTCCTTCTCGATCCTCCATAACACCTGTGCAACTCGCACGTCCTCTCTTAGCCGTCTACCTCTCGCCTCCTAGTTTTTACTCTTAATATGTTTAAATTGTCCTGTTTATTTATTCCTATTAATCTCATCATATATCTGTTAAGTTTTATCATGTAAAACCCTAGTTAAGTCAAGTTAGTTTAAGATCTTCCATCACAACTTTGTTATTCCGTTCTAGCTCTAAGTTTTATTACACATTTTTACACTATCTTATGTCCCACAAACACCCTTACTACATACATGAATTGTCACCCAAATAAAAAAGAGAGTCAGCCAGCCAGTCCAAATGTTTAAAATAAACATAGTCATAAAATCCTATTAACTTCCTACCAAAAAAACGTCCTGCCCTGCAAATATTTTTCCTACATCCAGCCCCTACCAAAAGCCCTGTTCCCATATTCCTACCCGCAGCCATTGTCGGTGACAGACGCTGCATAACCTCGGGGGCCACCAAACCCCTCCTTCTCTTATTGACTGACAGATGCTCTACTAGATAGTACAGCGACAAGAGAACGACAGAAAAGCCAAGCGACAGCTGGAGAGAGAGAGAGAGAGAGAGAGAGAGAGAGAGAGAGAGAGAGAGAGACCAGGCATCGGTAAACATAAAAGTACGTTCCAAAACCAATTCTCTAACTTACAAACGCATAGATAAATGAAGGTAAATATAGTTTATAAACAAAAGCGTAAACTACATTGAAAGTATCGAATAGCTTTAATAGTCGTCTTAGAGCTGTTTCCGTTAAGAAACGAACTTTCGCGATAAAAATCACAGCCGTAGAAGTTGGCCAATTGTCGAAAAACATTAACAAGTTCTAAAGCCTTTCAAATCCTTATTTACTGCGATTTACTAGGTTCACCTCTAATTCCGTTTTATTCACGTAATCTTTTCCAGAAAACTAAGACGGAAATAAAACTTTCTTACACTATCGTCGCTTTAAACTTGGAGCAATCACAAGGTCATGGTCTTATATTGCACAAAGTTTCAAATTGGACAAACTCGACGTTTTATTCTACAAGATATTTTAAAATATAGGTACAAATAGTTGATAAACGATCCTGTAGAGTACAAACAGAGATGAAAAATTCACGTTGTAAGAGATGATAGATTCACATTTCAAATTACAAAACTGGCTTACATTTAAGTCGGCTTAAATTTTAGAAAACTATAATTCCATAATTAGATAAATAAATTTGTAGAAGCTATTATAATTAATTTTAAATGTAAGGAGATTCATTATTGACATCTTTATGAATCGACTCAATATATTATTGAGGTAATGAGAAATTATTTCACTTTGATCTATTCTAAAAGTAATTATACGCTCAAAGCAGGTATAACGTGAAATATGAAGGCGTCGTCTTGAGTTTTATCTTTAAAAAGAAAGTTTCAACTACATGAAAGTAATGATACAAGTAACATTAACAAAAACAAATATAAACTCGTAACATTTAGTCACACTTTTGTCCTGCTACCACCAACACTGATGTTACAATTTAATTAGTTATATTCGACGCTGAGCACAAGTAGTTAGTTGTGTGTTTTAATTTCTTTGTTTTTACCATATGTGTATCTTATTAAAGCTTTCTTTATAATGGCCATGGAAACCCATTTGAGAACAGATATAAATTATTACTTTAAAAAAAATACATTTCATAATATATAACTCACGAGATATGGCAAGAGACTTGGCAGCTGTTACGCATGCGCAGACTTGACATTTAGAGCGGCGGAGGTTCCGCTGACTCAGTGTTGTCGAACCTCGCTGCTATAAGTATCGGTCCGCTACAACCATTGTACCTAGAGGCGAAAGAGGGTTAGACAGCTGCCTTACCTACCCCCTCCACTATAATCGACGAACTCAACCCACCTACGTTTCCCAAGTCCCTTGCTGTGGCTCACGAGTTATTGGAATATATAGGACGAATAAATTTTATTTAGGACAACGTATATTAACTAAGTAGCTGATATTGTTTAAAGTAACCCAAAGGTGTAAACCTTATCAATAATGCGCCCCTCTATACTTTCCTATATATCTTGTAAACTTTTATTATTATCCATTTGAAATTTGTCAAGGATTTTTAGTATATCTTTGCACATGAGCTGTGTAATTGTTACTATTTTGGGGACTGAATAAATTGAAATAAATTAATACTATAGTAATAAGAGTTTAAAAAATAATTGACCCACTCTAAGTACCTTTTGAACCATTTTATAAAATTAAACAATTTTTTTCATTTTATCTACATAAATCACTTCATCTCTGAAAACGTAAACGATTTCCTGAAACTTCATGTTTTTCAGGAAAAAAATATAATTTTGTCAATATTTGAAAAGTTTTCCAAACCATTTTCACTAATTTTTATATTGATTTTAATGAGGTACATAATTGATATTAAAGTTTCTAGTTCCCAAGAGTCACGCTTACATGAATAATATGTATGCAACGTTTCATTGAAGTTGGTTCAGTCTTGGAGAAAAGGTAAATTTAGTTAGCAAAAATAAAGTTGTCGGGAAATTGAAAAGGTAACATTTCTGACAGATCTGACAGTAACGTCTTCTGTTATGTACAAACTGTCACTATTCTAATATTTACCTCTTGTAATATTGACGGTCTGTAATACCGTATATTCAAGATAACATTAAATATATACGTATTTAATACCGTATACTTAAGTGTAAACACTTAAAATAATAAGTGTTTTTATTTAAAATTCCAATTATATAATTATAAATATTACAATATTTTACCAGTCTACTCTTAGAATGAGATTTCAACATTTTCATCATTCGAAAAACGTTTTTTAGAAACACTAATTACACATGTTTATCAACCTCAGATTAATCGGTGTTGTCATGTTAAAAACCAAATCATTAGTACTTACATCTCAAACTACACTCACAAAATTTATTATTTTAACAAACCTATTTTCCCGAAATTTCCTCTTTATACCTTACTTCTACCCACTTTTCATACTTCATAAACTAAACTTCGTTTTCAAATAACGAAACATTTCCGGTATGCATGAATAACTGAAAAATACAAAAAGCGACGCATCAAAGCTAACATAATATCAAAAAAATTACCACCATGAGAAGATAAAAGTCCTTATCAGTTTTTTTTTTAAATAAACTCTGAAAATGACCATAAGTGGCTAAGAGTAGTTTAAGATTGAGGGTGTAAATTAAAAATATTATTTAAAGGCGGGAATATTGTTTTATGCGGCAAATTTAATAAAATTATTCAGAAAGAGTCACATATATTTTACAACAAAATTAAATACATTTGTTAACCAATTTACACTTTCTAGTTACTTAAAATTAAGTAGAATTTATTTCATAATAATAATAATAATAATAACAATGATGCCATAATATTTAGTTAATTAGAGCTTAGCTAGTGAGAACAATTCACAAAGGTAAAATCCAAAATAGTTAAATCAAAATCTCACCAAAAATTAGTTTTTAATAAACAAACACATTAGTTCACAACAGACTAGTTTCGGCGACGATGTTACCTTCCTCAGTGCTTGACTACTAAACTAGTCTTTTGTGAACTAGTGTGTTTGTTTATTAAAAACTGATTATTTGTGAGATTTTAAGTAAACTATTTTGACTTATTTTTTCTTTCAATAAATTATTTAGGGAGTAAAATTGTATTATATTATTAATATGGTTTATATTTAAATTAGTATATATAAATTTGATTTAAATATGTGGTTAACTAGTTAAGGTTACATAAACAAATTTTGTCAGGCATGTTTATACAAGGGGCGGAACTAATAGACTGAATACAGTTTAACATTTCTAGGCAACTAAAAATTTCCCGAAACTTTGAACAATTCAGTACATCATTTGTAAAACCAGACAAGGAAGGCAAATCTAAGCCTCAAAAATACTCTTAAAACTACAGATAAAATGCTTCCTTTTTTCAAAAAAAAAAAAAAACAGTAAAACTCTCCTGGCAATGTAAATTTTCTGAGAAAAGCTGAAATGAATTCTTTCTAGGTGCAGTAAATTTAAATCGAAAAAACCAGTATGGAAATCCGAAATCCCCGACCGAAGACTGCATTATAGTGTCATGTTTTAAACATACGACGGAGTTCCGTATAGACGAGCGGGATAAGCCTGGCTTCAAATTGAGTTTCCCCGTTAATGCACGTTTCAGGGAATTAATTAAGCAATCAATTAGTGGAAACTAATTCTTAGAAAACATTTTGCTTAAAATATCCCACATTAATGAAATAGGGTTATATAAAACTATTCACGGAAGTATAGCAAATAAATAAACTTTTTAATTGAATGATTATTTTTGGCACGCCTGAATTGAACTATTATGTAGAAAATCTGCGCCAATTGGCGTGTATATAGCTGTATATTTGTGTTGTTTGCAACTATTCTACCTTAAATTGAGTGATAACATGTGATTTCTTATAACAGCTGATTTTAAGTTATGATATAACTATCTTAATGCGTACGTTAAGCTACTTTAACTACAGTATTGTCAAGATAAAATATTATTATCCAATACTTTTTATTTGTCACATAGTATATTAACATTATTTCATTAAATCTTTCTACAATTAAATTACTATAATTGCAATGACTTAAATATTTTATTCGTATTAAAAAAAAAAATTAACGTCTGACACTTTTAAGAACCTATTTCAATTACATTCCTTAAATAGAATTTTTATTCGGTATAGTTGTAAACATTTAAAACAGGTTTTCTATTAACTACATTATTTAAATAGATTTTTTTGCTTGAAACATGTTAGAAGATTTACTTCCACTGGAAGAAGATAACGCAACTGGAATTATATTTTTGCAATGAATGACACCATTTTAAAAGCCTTTCTGACATAAGATATAATTTGACAAATTCAATACATATCCCAAAATATTCAAGTATTTTCTATTTACGAGTTTTGATTATCGTGAACATAAAAATACGACAGTATTTCAAATTACTAACTGCATATTTGATTATTCGTGAACATAAATTTACGCCATATTTCATATTACTAATTTCAATTTGAATATGTGCGAATAAAAATATGCGTTAAAATTTCAAATTGCTAACTCTATATTTGAATATGCGCGAATATAAATAAACGGCAGAACTTCACATTACTAATCACAAACTTTAATATTTGTCAATATATTTATACGGGAAAATTTCAAATTATTAATTACAACTTTTATTATTTGTCAATATAATTATACGACAGAATTTTACATAACTAATTACATTTTTTAATATTTGTCATTAAAAATATACAGCACAATTCTATATTTAATATTTGTTAATATTAATATTCGCAGAATTTCACATTACTAATTACATTTTTTAATATTTGTCAATATAAATATACGACAGAATTTCACTTACTAATTACATTTTTTAATATTTGTCCATATAAATATACGACAGAATTTCACTACTAATTACATATTTGTGAATATATCTCAAATAAAACAATATTCTCAAATATTCGCAGAATTTCACATTACTAATTACATTTTTTAATATTTGTCAATATACATATACAGCAGAATATCACATTACTAATTACATATTTAATATTTGTCAATATAAATATACGACAGAATTTCACTTACTAATTACATTTTTTAATATTTGTCAATATAAATATACGACGGAATTTCACTACTAATTACAAATTTAATATTTGTGAATATTATTATACGCAGAATTTCACATTAATAATTACATTTTTATATTAATCAATATAAACATAAGGCAGAATTTCAGATTACTAATTACATTTTTTATATTTGTCAATATAAACATACGGCAGAATTTCAGATTACTAATTACATTTTTTAATACTTGTAAATATAAAATACATCAGAATTTCACATTACTAATTCCATATTTGATTATACACAAACAAACGACACTGAAAATAAAAATTACGTGCTTTTCGTCCCTGTGTAAACATTTCCATATGAGGTACAAGTTGTTGTAAGTTGTATAATATGTCCATGCCTTGTTCGAGTTTAAAATTGAGTTACTGTAAAGATTGTCAAAGATGCGATGATTCGAAGAGAAACAAACAAACGACTAACCGCCGAACAGTCATTAACCATAAACATTAACCTCCAACCATAAACTAATATATAAATGTAAAGTATAAAATATTTACTTTGCTTTAGTTTGCCGTCGTTGCAGCTTCATGGTTACTTCTGTGATGTTAAATTGCCTACAAATTAGGCGTCATTTGTCCGTTTCAGTCTGCAGTGCTTATATTCATGTTCGGCAACATTTAACGACTTTTTATTTGTATAAACACTGATTTCTTTAAATGTGAATACTTATAGCAAACAAGTTTCAATTGCCAACACATTTAAATAAAATTAGTACATATTAAAATTAATATTATATGACGTGAATTCCGAACATAGGAAAGTAGGTTATGTTGGCAGATTAGGAGAAGCAACAGCAGTTAGGGTAAAGTATGAGGTCTCTGAAGTTATAAATTGGAAGATTTCAACGCAGATTAGAGCGGCACATTACAACGGGTGTGCTCAAAAATGTTTGGACTTACGGTCCATTACATTCGCAATTATATAGCAAAAACTAATAATAATAAAATCTAAGATATGAATCCTTCTTAAGTAATATCCTACCTCTTGGCAACTTACTTTAATTTCGTTAGTATGGTTTTCACTGTTGATCCATCACACAATATTATTATCCATTGTGGATATTATCAAGCGAGCTGGAATATAAAATTATGAGATAAAAGAATGACCCAAACTCTTATAGAAATGTAGAAACTGTTGGGCAGTAGTGAACCAGCGATATCCTGTAACGCAATTAAACCTGTATATTTTTATACACAAGATAACTACCGATTTATTTTATCTTACAGCAATATAGACCATACGTTTATATATTTTCGTTTACATATATATATATATATATATATATATATAAAAGCGCGCGCACACACCTGCGTCCGCACACGTGCCAGCGCCCACGCACACGTACGCATATATATATATATATATATATATAGAGAGAGAGAGAGAGAGAGAGAGAGAGAGAGAGAGAGAGACGAAGAGGTTTCACTTGTTTTCATAACTATTAAAACATACGAACGACTTATAGACCGTTTGAGCTGTGACATAAATAAATAAGGCAAAAGCAGGCCAAAAATAATAAAATCTAACAATATCACTTTGTCACTTTACAAGTCGCCAAAATTAGTATAGCACATGATACATGTAATTCTACTGGCAATGCAGCACGATATAGTGCCGTCTACATCAGTAGTAAAACTGTCATTCAACTTTCATCGCACAAATAATTTACAGATATTCGTGCCAAGGATGGAACCCTAAGACAATACATTCACTACGTCCCTGATCGACTGGAAATTTTAACACTAGACGTAAATGCTAACCCGCGACCATGATATTTATCTGCATAGACCTATTCTGTATACAGTTTGTGTTTTTTGTGAAATCATTTATATTGGTGAATTCGGTCTACTGTGTTTGGCGAATATAAGAATTTTATAGGATTTTGTTACATTTATTTCTTGATTATTTTCACACTCGAGAACCTCTGCCAAATTCTACAAACTTTTCCCCTGTAATTTAAAAAATAACGTCAAGAACATTTTAAATAAGGACATTTTAATGGTTCTTTACTGGGCATTTTTAATCACGAGTGAAACTCTTGAAAGCTTTTAAAATTCAAGTTCAAGTATTTACAGGTTTTTAATATTTAAAAAATCCTTAAATAATTTTACGTATGTACTTAACAGTTTCATTTGTAATTTTTATAATTATTTTTGCTAAAATGTATTTTGCTTATTTAGTCTGTTTAAAAATATTTTATAAATTTTTTTTGAAGAGATGCGTGTAAACAGAGTCTGTTTTTTTATTTTTTGTTAAATAATTATTTTTAAAATGTTTAACAGTGTTAGGCAAACTTATAACAATCATGTTACCTTTAATACAATATTTAATTTTACTAATTTTACGTTGCTAAATTTATTAGTTTCAATTTAACGTCCTATGTATTTTTTTATAGTTTTCTAATACAGTTTTTTTCTAAACACACAGTCCTACCATTTGCTTTTAAGTGTACCAGCAAATAAATATTTTTTTTGTAAAAAATATTGTTAAAAAATTAAAGATGGACGTATCCTCTAATTTAATCTACAAACAGAACACTCCTCACTTATTGTTTGGAATAATTTACTGTAGCCAAATAATAATAAATAATACAGAGTATTGCGTGTCATACCTCTGAGGATTTTTAATTGTAAAAGAAATTTACAGGAGGTTAGATTAAAAATCAGAGGTTTTTCTGTATTATTTATTACAAGTAAGTAGGCATTTTTTGAAGAAATATACTTTGAAATTTAACTTTACAAGCAAAATCTAAAGATGTCTGTAAAATCACAAATTAAAAAAGGACGCATTTGCTTTTTAGTGTACCAGTACATTATTTATTATTTTTTTAAAGAAATATTTGACTAAAAATTAAAGATTGGCGTTATGTTTTCTTGAAGTTTAATCTACGAGCAGAATTATTTAGGCATTTTTTTTAAATAATCAAGTTGGAAATTTATCCTTACAACAAATTCTCAAGATGTCTGTAAAATCCAATTTTATAATAAAATGTTGCTTCTTTCTAACTTACATATTAAATGATGAACAGAACTCAATAGTAGAGTCAAACAGTGGTTGTAAGAATTAAATTTGAACGTCAACAGAAAAGTAAAATTAAATATTATTGTGTAACAGTAAAATGTACGAATGGTTAAATGTAATCTAAAATAGTTAATTTAGAAATGCTACAAAAACACAATAAAATTTATAGGTAATATACATTCCACACAATGTTGGGGGGTGTTCATTATTTATCCAATAGTAAAACAAATTTAAATCTAAATAAGTATTAATAGGATTTTATGTTTCCCGTATTGCGATTACACCACCTGAGGTCCTGTAAATGTACCCGAACGTAAATCATTCGATAGATGTAACCGACTTGAGCATATGCGTATTGCACAGGTGTTGTGCATTGCGCGCTGATTGAACACCGCTAGAGGTGCTAATCTATTCATGCCCTACGGCCGCTTCACACTGAACACATGTCTAGCTTGATTGCCTGAGAGTCACCATGCAAGTAACATCTAATTATATATAATATATGAGCTGGCCTGTGAGTTAGGGTGGTAATACATCACTATACACAAACATACAATTATAGCCACGTTATTCTCTAAGAGTTAAAACTACTAATGTTTTAATCATTTGTAAAAACAATTTGGTTTTGGCACTCGGGGGAGCCCTGACAGAAGTGATAACAAAATCGTGATAACGGTTACGTAAAATTGTCAACGAAAATTGGTGAAAATATTAATTTACACATTTTTTATTAAACTTTACATCTTTATTATTATTAAATCCCTTCTACTGTATTAGCTCAAAACTCTCCTGATTATATATATATATATATATATATATATATATATATATATATATATATATATATATCGCAATATGTTTTCTTGTGTATTAATAAAGAACTAAGTCAAAATACAAATACAAGAATTAAACAATTGTTTAATATTCCTGATGATGTTGATACTGTTAGCCAACGAAAAGCTTTGAATTGTAAATTCAATTATAATTCTTGTATTTGTATTTTGACTTATGTCCTTTATTAATACACAAGAATACATATTGCGATATATATATATATATATATATATATATATATATATATATATATATATATATATATATATATATATATATATATAGAACAAATTTTCAATAGATAATAAAATACGTTTCTATTCGTCAAATCAAGCTCAAATACATTTTTATTAATCTATAGTGGATGACAATTTATGTCAATAAAGTTTTTTAAATATTTACTCAATATTCATAATTTGGGGGTCTATCAAGATTCGAACTGTGAATCTTCATGTTCGAAGTCTAGCGCGCTTTGACACAGCCAAATTTCCAATATCAACAAATAAATTTCTCAAAGACGTATATGAATTGTTCCCCCATATGGTTGTCGTCGAAACCTCTATTGTACATCCTTAAATTGTTGTCATGGTTACCACACACTATCATAAATAATGCTCTAGGATTAAAAATGAATGAAAAGATTAAAATAAACAAACAAACTGAAAAAAGCAAACAATGATAAAATTTCTTTTTCTTGGCCTAAGTAGGAATTTACTTGGAATTATTTTTACAAATATATTTAAGAAAGACTAATATTTATTGGTGTTAATAATAAAATATTGTGGGTAACAACAAACATTTATTACATGTTTAATGAATACAATTTTTTTTTAACAACGATAAAACCAGTTCTTAAAAAAGTATAGGACGGGCCTAAAAATATTTCCCTTTCAAAAATAGGATTAAAAATTTTATCATTACCGTTATACTGAATTATTTATATTTGTATTTTTTCAAAATTAAAAAAAATTATAAATTTCTCAACTATTTAATAATAATTTACGTGTAAAACGGCTGTTCTACAATATAACCTATAACATAAAATCAGCTGTTACATCAAACCATTTGTTGTAAGGTATGTGCAGTAAAGATGGATTTCACAACGAAAGCAATGGTATAATCTCGTAATTTGTTCACCGTGCGTAAAGAAATTATCACTTCAAAAAGCTGCATTTAAAATTCTATAATACTCTCACTGATAAGGATGACATAAGTGATTAAAACGCGTCTCAGAATAAGTGTTTACAATTGTGCGTTTGTGTATAGTTATTTAGTAAACATAAAATAATAATAATAATAATAAATCATTTATGTAAAACTAATAGTCTATTTTCTAAATTCCTTCTGCTTTTTCTACAACCTTCTAAATTGTGTCACAGAAATATAAACAGATGACTATTTATTAAAAGCTCATACGAATGCAGTGAGAAAATATAACCAAAATAAATCCCTAAATTTATAATAAAAATTACAATAACTTGGGTATTATATTTATCGTTTATCCAGACGATAACGATACAAAAAAAACATCTGGTGATGCATGACGTCATAAAAAACAGCAAAGTAATAAAATTTAATGCTGACACTTCATAATTAAAAGTATGTAAATAAACTCACTTTAAAACGTACAAAAATTTTAATTAAAATTTATTTATAAAAATATGGGCAACGACTGTATTATATTATACTTAAATATCGTTAAAAACGCCTCGTAAATTCGGCTATTAACAAAAATCTATATTTCTAAGCTCCAGCCAATCAGTTGACAAAATCTTAACCTACGTTATTGCACTACCACGCAAAAGATAAGGCCATCTTTCACTTCACTCGTCAACCGGTTAGTTCACGTTAGTAAACTTAATTTTGTTACAGCTAAACCTAACCTAACCAGATACTTCATAGCTCATTGAAATGTAATATAACACAGTACTATGTTTTATAAGACCTGTTTGTAAAGTTGGTTTCAATGTGTATTTTTTTCAAAATTATAAACGTCTGGGGTTTGAGTGCTAGGTTTTTCTGTGTTCTCCAGGACATCTTATATCACCAAGGACAGGTATATTTGCAATATTAGTTAGGTATGAGATATTTATTAAAAAACGTAGTACTTATGTTTCCTAAACTTTAAATATAAGACAAAAAATTTAAAAATAGTTTTTAACATTATTTTATACTGTCATTATAGTAACATTACTTCAACACTATTATATAATAATAAATAATATATATAAATAAATTATATAATGTTATATAATAATTATAAATTATAAAATATTGAAACCGTACTATATTACAGTTAAAATAATAATAATGATAATGTTATTATATTGATAGTAATATAATTCACTACCACTAAAAAACAAAATATTATATAATAAATAGACAGGTTAAATATATATTTTTGATTTCTGGGTTTCAGCATGACGTTTTATTAAGTTGTTCGTCTTCCTGATGACTTTCTCAGAACAGTTGATGGGTGACGGAAAGTGAATAACCATTGTTTTCTCTCAGTTCAGTTGTAACCCTCTGATGATGTCCACAGTGTTGTTGAAATGTCCATGCATACAAGTAAAGTTCTCTCTATTTATTAGAATATTCAAATAAAGGTTAAGAAGAAATAACTTCGCCCACGAAATCCAGATTGTAATATGATGCAGAGCAAACTATTCCTTAAGAAAACTATCTGAAAACCAGATAGATTGGGTTACCTCAGGACCAACGGAATGTGGCCGCTGATGTGTATATTGGGAAGCACTGACAACGTGAATTTTGTCGCCAAATCAGGAATGCAAAATTAACAACTTAACAACGATCCATTCACCTGTGTATGGAGAAACGTCATTTAACATACATAAACCAGTATTTTCAGCGTGTACACCAACTTTAACAACGGTCAAAGTACTTTTTATGGTTTCGGCCAGCGACGAATCTTTTTTAATTCAACTCTAATATGGTTCTAACTATTCTTTGAGCTTAGTTTATGAGGTTTTGTTGATAACAAGTAAAAACATACACAAAACTCACAAATTAAGCATATACTTACAAACGTTTCAGTGCAAAGTCATCTTCATCAATGTGTTGCTACCAAAATTCTAACTTACAACTCTAGTTAAAGTTGCTCGAGGCAATCATCTAGAATTCACTGATTAAACTAATTTTAGAAATACTTAACTAAGTGAATAAATAATTGCTTACTTGCAATTTCTTGCAACAACCTTAGATAAATATGAAATCTACAAACACTACGCAACAGATAAAGAAAACGTATTAAATGATCACACATACTTTGAAGCCAACAGCCTTTTCTACACACAACTCAAACAACCCACCCATTCTATAGTCATAAATCCATTCCCGTTAGAGCCTTTACACCCAACCGATTCCGCCAGTAGAGGGTTAGCTTCGTAAAAGGAACGAATGTTTTGAAAAGCGTCAGTAAGTAAGCAATTGCGTATTCACTTAGTTAAGTATTTTAAAATTAGGTTAACTCTAGTTGTAACTTTGAGTTTGTAGTACTAAAGCTCACTGATGATGATGATGATGACTTTGTCATTTAGACACGTTTGTGTAAATAAATTATTAATTTATGAGTTTTGAGTATCTCTTTTATTTTTTTAATTTCTAATATGGTACTACATTCTGCAATTATCCTCTGAATGATTCATTTGCCAGTTTGTATTCATACATTGTGACTGTTTCTGCCTTCTCATCCTTCTTCAAAGGATCGTTCAAGGTGAAACCATTCCTGGATGTCTTTATGATCTCTTTCCCGCTTCCATTAAATCAAATATGCTTGCTCTAGAAGTTAAGATAAAAGCAATATGATCCTGAAACCCCAATCAGACCTGCTCTGTTGACTATACCCATGCAATTCCACTTGTCTACATAACACTGAGCGATCGCTGTTTACAGTAAAAGTAATCTTTTATACGGATTTGACACAAAACATACAGCTTTATCTACTGACTTGTAATAAAGTCAAACGTTATGCCAATATAAACACTGCACATTCTTTACATTTACGGTTCTATAGCAGTAGCGTATATAAGGGCGCTGGGTCCCTCCCAAAATATATAACATTGAAGTTTATATTACACATTTATTAACACATTTAAATATAACCATAAATTGATTATGTATAATATATTTAAGGTAAATATTTTAATAGTAATATTAATATGGGAGGAAAATTATCGTTACATTTTCTATAAAAAACATTATAGTTTCATAAAAGTAATTAATTTTGTTTTTCTATTTATCTGCAACTCAAATACTTATTATTTACTATACTTATTTTTATAAATATTATTCAAGTAAAAAGACTGCATCCTAAACACATCAATGAAATGAAAGCTTAAATTTTTGGTAGAAGAATATAGTTACCCCCTCTCGAAATCAAATTCTACATTTCATATTGTTGGGGTTGAAGTTTTAGATTCCTTGTTTTGGTTGCTTTTTGAGTCACTGATGGCGATGGTGTCATGGCGATCACTGAATAAACATTGCGCGCGGAAAATATATGAGCTACTGTTAGACCGAGTAAGCATTGCGGCCGAAGAGGGAAATACTAGCAGCACTGGACTCTCTTTTAGAATTACCGCTATTATGTTAAAATATTAGGTATTTATTTACCTTTGCCACGTGTACGATTTTAGCGAAATAAATTATACCGGTCGACGCAGAAAGTCATCAGAGATACGAAGAAAATTATTACAACTCTCGCTAACGCCCCAAAAATTAATAATTTTGGGAAATGTTAATTCCCCCACATGTGGTGCTAATAGTGCAGGTAAAAATGCACATTTCCCACCCTCATTACAGGATGGACATTACAGTATCCAGTCAGGATAGATTTTATTATAGTTTTATACGTTTAACCAAATGTACACATGTAAGGCTAGAATAGAGATTTCGTGACGTCACCAGGCAAAAAGTATTACTCCGCGGAAGTAGACGTCTAATTAGGTAATGTAATATTGTATAAAATTACATTCAAATCTATCCTAACAGAACACTTTACACGTATATTTTAATAAAGGTAAATAATAATGTATAAAACTACGACCAAATCTATCCTAGCTGGAGACTTTATAGCTATATTTAAATATACGTATACGTAGATACGCGAACGTAATACTTCTCACTACTCCGCACTGAATTTTCCACCAAACTTTAATTTGATAAAATGGTATTTATTTCCCTGAACGACAGTTTTCGTTATTTTCTTCGTATCACTGATAACTTTCTGCGTCGGCCGGTATAATCTTTTCGCTAAAATCCAACACGTGGGCACGGTAAATAAATACCAAATATTATTAGGATTCTAGACTAAATAGTACTAGGCAATCTTGTAATATTAAAAAACGACCAAAACCGTGTACAAATTACAAATACAAATTTATTTTCATTCTACACGGAATCGATCAAAGGAACAATTATACTTGGCGATGCAGGAAGTCATCAGAAACACGAGCAAAATAATAAGACTCGAGAGAGTTGCCCCAAAACTTTTAAATTTTGAAAAAATACAAATAAAATTTCAATACGCACCAAACAATTTAAAAACGTATTTTCACTAAACAGAGCGCTAAAATATACTACTATACACTACATACTACACTAAAATATACTACTATACACTACATACTACACTAAAATATACTACTATACACTACATACTACACTAAAATATACTACTATACACTACATACTACACTAAAATATACTACTATACACTACATACTACACTAAAATATACTACTATACACTACATACTACACTAAAATGTACTACTATACACTACATACTACACTAAAATATACTACTATACACTACATACTACACTAAAATATACTACTATACACTACATACTACACTAAAATATACTACTATACACTACATAATACACTAAAATATACTACTATACACTACATACTACACTAAAATATACTACTATACACTACATACTACACTAAAATATACTACTATACACTACATACTACACTAAAATATACTACTATACACTACATACTACACTAAAATATAGTTATAACGTGTCCGGTTAGGGTAGATTTTGTCATTAAAAAAATAATGTCCACAAGGTAAACAGTTGAACGTTAAACATGGACTCCTAGTCCGTGCAGCAATGAAAGCCAAAATTGTAGCCACATCAATTGTAAAGATGGCCTTTCAATAGGCTTTTTTTTAATAGTCAAATCTAACCTAACCGGATATTTTGTACCCGTATTCTAATGAACGATAACATAGCGCCCTGTTTTATAAAGCGACCTATTTATTAATTGAGAGGGCTACAAGACGGATAGGGTGCTTTAGGAAGGGCGATTCAATTTAAACCAATTGTTTCAAGTCTCCAAATGTGAAACGTTATATTATTCAAGGGCCCAGTTTACTTCCTCTGCCCCGAGATCGGAAGTGTAGAGGTTAGATCACGTACAGCGGTGATTGAAGATAATTTCTGTAACTGGTCGTAATCGATAGTGGCAAAATAAATTTACCTGACGATACACAACACGAACAAGTAAAAATACTTAGTGGCACGTCCCAGACATTTAATACTTTAAAAAGAAGGCAATAATAACTTAACAACCTTTTAAAATAACTTTTTCCATTCCTTCTGTAAAATATATATGTATATATATATATATATATATATATATATATATATATATATATATATATATATATATATACAGTAAACTCCCGATTATCCGTGGAATAGGGTGGCCCGGCAACGCCGGATACCGAATTCCCCGGATAATCCGCTATGAACAAAGAATACGCAAAACAATCGATAATCGATTATTATACCGTAAG
Source organism: Prosapia bicincta (assembly GCA_036971475.1). Lineage (NCBI taxonomy): Eukaryota > Metazoa > Arthropoda > Insecta > Hemiptera > Cercopidae > Prosapia > Prosapia bicincta. Next base: position 85,132,044 of record JBAIZL010000003.1, on the reverse strand, counting down.
CTA
>JBAIZL010000003.1:85019541-85129541 GCA_036971475.1 Prosapia bicincta | reverse complement strand
AGCTTTAAAGTATCCAGTCAAGATAGATTTGGTTGTAAAAAAAATTAAAAAATTAATAAATCTGTTGTTGACAAGTGAACTGGCCTCTACTTTGGTATATGTCCTTGCGATTTTCGTAAGCTTTAAACCGACCTACTTTGTAGCTATATTGTAATGCAGTAGGGTAACTAGAATTATAGTCTATGCAGCACTGTTTTGTGTGTATTATAAAGTGAAGTTACGTTTGTTTTTTCTTTCAAAATTTTAAATTGTTTTGTTACTGTCACCTAGTTTTACTGTTTTTCCGTGCTCTTAAAGCCGTACTGTATCACCAGGAATATATTTTCCCAATATCGCTTGCACATAGAAAGGAAATAACTAACAAATATTTTTTACAATGTTTACCAACAAACGTAAAATATTTAAGACCCAAAAATTTAAGAGAAAGTGACAAACTAATCCTCAATATCGACACAATTATTGCACAATTGTCTAAGAGCTTGAAAACTCCCTTATATTACTGCAATTATAAATGATTTTAAAATAATCGAGTTTGCTTCAAATTTCGTCACCGGTACCATTAGAACGACGTTTCTGTCAATTCATGCCATGAACTTATGGCCCAAGAAAGAAAGCGACAATGTCGTTGTCAAACTTTACAGCCGCATTGTCGATGTTCTTACGTAAACCTTAAGTTTAATAATAATTTTAAAAGGACAAAATATTATTTTTTGTTTTTAATAAATAAGTCTTTTTATTCCAATAATTTCCTTTGATTTGTTTATTTCAGAATACATGAAAACAATGAAAGAGGATAATTGCATGTGTTCTGTTTGAAAACGCAGTGTATCGCGTACTTTGTGCTACTTCTCAGTACGTAGACTGCGACTGAGGCCTTGAACCCGATCGATAGTGTCCAACATAGCACACACCTGCAGTAAATAGCTTTCCTTCAAGATAAACTATCACACTTCAAACTTTACACCGAATTAGACGAACGTAAGTATAGATTTATGCTAAGTCGTAAATCTACAAATAAGCCGTAATCTACAAATAGCTTATGCAGCAGTACAGATAATAGCGGTTGCGGATGAACATTTCTTTATAGCCTCCGTAGAGTGCTTGTGTACAGATTTCATGTACTAAGATACTCCCAATTACAAGAGGGAATACTCATATCCCTTGAGTAGGTTTAACTACTATTCTTCCATAACCCTACCTTCTAGATAAGAGAGTACATTTAACTCTATATAAGTGAATCACTATCTTTTCCCTTATCCCACATCAGGGGGACTCATATAGCTTCCTTAGTCCTAATTGTTATCCTTCCACAAGTGTATATCTACACTTAGGCTTACATATGTCTTCATGACGTAGATAATGACTAATGCTTCCTTAATCCTACCTGTTAATCTTCCACAAGTGTATATCTACACTTAGGCTTACATATGTCTTCATGACGTAGATAATGACTAATGCTTCCTTAATCCTACCTGTTAATCTTCCACAAGTGTATCTCTACACTTAGGCTTACATATGTCTTCATGACGTAGATAATAACTAATGCTTCCTTAATCATATCTGTTAATCTTCCACAAGTGTATCTCTACACTTAGGCTTACATATGTCTTCATGACGTAGATAATGACTAATGCTTCCTTAATCCTACCTGTTAATCTTCCACAAGTGTATCTCTACACTTAGGCTTACATATGTCTTCATGACGTAGATAATAACTAATGCTTCCTTAATCCTACCTGTTAATCTTCCACAAGTGTATCTCTACACTTAGGCTTACATATGTCTTCATGACGTAGATAATAACTAATGCTTCCTTAATCCTACCTGTTAATCTTCCACAAGTATATCTCTACACTTAGGCTTACATATGTCTTCAAGACGTAGATAATAACTAATGCTTCCTTAATCCTACCTGTTAATCTTCCACAAGTGTATCTCTACACTTAGGCTTACATATGTCTTCATGACGTAGATAATGACTAATGCTTCCTTAATCCTACCTGTTAATTTTCCACAAGTGTATCTCTACACTTAGGCTTACATATGTCTTCATGACGTAGATAATGACTAATGCTTCCTTAATCCTACCTGTTAATCTTCCACAAGTGTATCTCTACACTTAGGCTTACATATGTCTTCATGACGTAGATAATGACTAATGCTTCCTTAATCCTACCTGTTAATCTTCCACAAGTGTATCTCTACACTTAGGCTTACATATGTCTTCATGACATAGATAATGACTAATGCTTCCTTAATCCTACCTGTTAATCTTCCACAAGTGTATCTCTACACTTAGGCTTACATATGTCTTCATGACGTAGATAATGACTAATGCTTCCTTAATCCTACCTGTTAATCTTCTACAAGTGTATCTCTACACTTAGGCTTACATATGTCTTCATGACGTAGATAATGACTAATGCTTCCTTAATCCTACCTGTTAATCTTCCACAAGTTTATCTCTACACTTAGGCTTACATATGTCTTCATGACGTAGATAATGACTAATGTTTCCTTAATCCTACCTGTTAATCTTCCACAAGTGTATCTCTACACTTAGGCTTACATATGTCTTCATGACGTAGATAATGACTAATGCTTCCTTAATCCTACCTGTTAATCTTCCACAAGTGTATCTCTACACTTAGGCTTACATATGTCTTCATGACGTAGATAATGACTAATGCTTCCTTAATCATATCTGTTAATCTTCCACAAGTGTATCTCTACACTTAGGCTTACATATGTCTTCATGACGTAGATAATGACTAATGCTTCCTTAATCCTACCTGTTAATCTTCCACAAGTATATCTCTACACTTAGGCTTACATATGTCTTCATGACGTAGATAATGACTAATGCTTCCTTAATCCTACCTGTTAGAGAGACAGAGAGAGTTAATTTACCAGTGAACGACGGTGTATTTGATAATACGAATTAAATTAGTTCACAAACTTTAATCCCTTCCATTATCGTATTTGCATTTTAGCCTAATAAAGACATGACAAAATATGTTCCTTTTAACTTTAAAAAAACAATTAATGACTACAGAACTGACTTTTCGCGGGAATGTTTAAACAAAATTTAAGACAGTACTGACTCCGCCACATTTTGTACAATTCATTTTACAATATCTCTGTAGAGTACCCGAAATGTTTTAGACATAAAAGCCCCTAATAAAAGCCGAATGGAAGACATTTCCTTCACATCCTCTGTGAGGATCATAATGCGTGTATTTTGCATCAAAATAGAGAGGGCTGCACAATGAGGGCGGACTCGGAATCGTCCATAACTCACACAGACTATTCAGTAATATCTGGGCGAAATCATTAACTGCGGTCGTTATACGCAGTTATATTCCAGGCTAAATAATGGCGTTTTTATAAATAAAAATCATAAAATATGAAAGTGAGATAGTCTATCATTTATTTTTTAAATATTTTTACAGTCCCAACTAATCGAGGTACTGAAAAACATATACAGTACGTACCTCATACGGTTTACATACGTTTCGTCTCTCATGTTTTAGAACAAGAACGTAAAAGTACCTTATCTATCTAGGTAATTTGAAAACAATTCTCTGTAAAATAAATAAATTCTCTGTAAAATAAATAAATTCTCTGTTAAATAACCTTTTTATATTTTTACAGTTTTTTAACTGGAATACTTTTGCACCTAATGATCTAAAACTAAACTAGTTTTTAAGTAATATTAGTAAATATTTGTCAGTTATGTCGTTAATCAGTGGAGGGAAGCGATTCGCAAACCTGTGATTTGGCCACTGTTATTAGAAAATCACAGTTAGACGTGGTACTTAGCGAGATGAAGTACTTAACTGTGACGGAGTGCCAAATCGCCTACAACCGTGACGCGAAACCCAAACCGTTTATAACCGTTACACCCAGGTAGCCAAACTAAAGTCGTTGATCTTAAAATGCTGTTTGTGTGTAGGTTAGAGGTCGGGACAAGATGTCTATCAGTCACTGATTTGACAAACGAAATGAGCTGGAAATTAGAACCTGTTTGTTTACTGTGATTGTGATTCCTAGTTTCTTTTTTCACTCACTGTGACGACTTGTGACGGCGACTGTAGTGGTGTGAATCTGATCGTGATCGCTAAAAGTCCTGAAACATTTTTGTTTGCAGTAGTTCGTTATTCGTTTAAAAATATTTGTTTCATTTAAGTCGAATATTTTTAGATGTAATTATTAATATATTACGTAGCATTAATAAATACAGTCCGTGTCTGAAAGTGACATGTCGCGAATAGCTTCTTTTTAAGATCAACACATGAAGTATTTGTATTTATTAGTGAATCTTCTTGTATTAAATGTTTAATTACCTTGTTAACAAGTATTTGTTTAACCAATCATTATTATTGGATTTTGCACATGTGGATTTTGCACACACACACACAAACAAACACAAAAACTATTTATTAATATCAAACAATCATACTGGCGTGGTCAACTCACATATCATTACCTAACCTCAAAAACTAATACCAACTGACAATCACAGTTAAAAACGTTATTTAAAATTAGCAATCACAGTTTGACGTGTTAGTGTAAATCACTATCGTTAACATACAAAATTCATCAACATACTCTAAGTGATGTATACATGTTTTACGTTAAACCAAGAAACGTTAAACTATCTGAATTGTGAGAAGTATCTAGAACAAACTACGTAAAATATAAATCAAATTTAAACTTAGCAACCTTGCTGGTAGTCAGACGTGACCACATGCGCTCCAAACACTTGCGGTAAACTGTAAAACTACAAATACAGTCGCAATGTTTGCATAAACAAGCATTTGCAGGGGGTTCGATAATAACTTATTAAATGATTAAGGAATCTGTTAATCTCTTATAAAAAAGATTAAGGGTATATCTTTGTAACAGCACTGCCAATTCCTATAGTTTTTCAATTTGAAATAAGGTTAATTAAAAACACAACACATAACTTTAGATTATTTAGAAAAAATACATACACGCCATACGATATAAGTTTCCACACAGTTTTCTCGAATATTTATTCAATATCCAAATTATAAAAATTAATGTTGTAAACATTAACGCTGGAGGGGAATAAGTTAGGAGTGAGTAAGTGAGGGGTGACAGTACCTTTCCAGAGACACACAGTAGGCATATACGACATATCTGAGCAGAGTGAATCCTAGCTTTGAACTTACAAAATGGTTCAACTAGGTTTGTAATATGGGAGTGCTTATCTGTCATTGAATCGGGAGGGACTTTATAGGAAACGTAGGGGGTATATTAGGGAATTCATCTATAGAAACTGAAGAAAGTTTCCATAAAGGAAACGGAAAAGAAACGGGAGGAAATTTCCTTATAGGAAAAAGAAAAGCAAGAGAGAAAGGTTCCTTATACAAAACGACAGGGACACGGGGGGGATTTTCCTTATAGGAATCGAAAGGGCTAAGGGAGGGATTTTCCTTATGGGAATCGGTAGGGCTACGGGAGGGATTTTCCTTATGGAAATCAGAAGGGCTACGAGATGGATTTTCCTTATGGGAATCGGAAGCGACGCGGAAGGGTGTTTCCTTATAGGAAACGAAAGCGTCACGGGAGGGAGTTTCCTTATAGGTAAAAAAGGAAACTAATTTCCTCATCCGTCTGTATAAAGCGTTGTGAAAACGGAATAATAACACTGGTTAGAGGTCGTGCGGAACGAGGTGAGCCCTGAGTAGGGGAGGAGGTAGGGTTTGGTGGGAGTGATCGCCGGCGTAGGGGAAACGCCGGCGCGGCATGCCGACAAAGCGGCGATGTACTACCCTGAGTTTAAATATTGCCTATAAATAAATAACTACTGCACGCATAAATACTGCACGTGTAATATACCGTTTATAAACCAGTAAAAACAAAAAGTACTGCTGATAAATTTAAATGAAATAAAGTCTTGTCGAAGTCGTCATAAGATGTTTTTTTTATTTTTTTTATTCCATGTTTTCCTTGGCGTTGAAATGCGAGGTCCTGTTGCCGGCGCGGTTCTATGTTCACTCAAAATGTTCGTTTCACAGTTGTTTTGGACACTCCCACAGCATTCGAAACACGTTGTTGAACTTGTTTCAACAATATTGGTCCTTCTTCAGCTTCTCTTTTCATTAAATTGTGCAAATTAAAAATTATTTCTCTTGCTTGGCTATGTATAATTTTACCACCGACCTTATTGTTTGGCTACACTACACTAAAAATTAAACTTAACACTAACTAATCAAAACAAGTAAGACTAGATGTTTAGCTAGACGCGTATTTACGATGTGAAACCGGCGGGTGAGAGTAGCAGACTGACGATCTGCCGCCCCACCACTCCAAAACCAGTTGTATAACTGCTTTCCCGTTCAAGGTCAGAGCTCGCCTCGTTTCGCACGACCACTAGTTGGCTCTTTTTACTCCAAAACAGTCATAAGCATTAACTTTAAGGAAAACATTTATTTTCTAAAATAGTATTTCCCGCTGTATATTGTTCCAATTTGCTCTCACAAGTCCTGTGCCAAGTCTACATAAGAAATCTCCGATCTAAGTACATGCTTTCTTTTCACAGAGAACGCCGTCTGTAATTACGAGTATCAGTCACAGTCGACAGTTTCGAGAGGCGACAACCCTCCCGTGGCATAACGCTCTGATTCTTGCTAATCTCGCAAAATCTCCCTCCCGCGTACTTACTTGTACATTCCACGATTTATCTTCACTAACATCATCCGAATTAGTAAATCACTAATACTTAAAGAAGTAATCTGGGAAACAGTTAAATTTTATTCAAATGTTCATTAAAAAAATACTACTGTTAAGTGAACAACAATTTTTGAACCCAATAGAGAAAAGGTAGAATCCCTACTCAAGCGAGCTATGGAGCCCTCACCTTCGTTAAACAAGTAGTAATAAAAATATATTTAAATAACATGATAATGCGCCTCTTCATTTTTACCTAATTTGTCAACTTTTCGCGTTACCGTTTTGATGACCAGGCAGTTATTCAGAAGCTAAAGACTAGACGCAGAATACAACTGTTTCACTTCAGTAAAGAATAGTTCTTCTAGTTGTCGTTACTAAACTTAATTATTTTTTACATAATTAATCATGTTTACACTCGCAGAGATTGTATTAAAAAACCGTTGACTTGCTGGTTATTTTTTGTATAGCTTATAATAACCGAATTCTTTGAACGTATATTTTAGTCACTTGATGTAATAATCTTGAATTCACTGATTAAACTTAACTACTTAACGAAGTGAATACGTAATGGCTTACTTGCTGACGCGTTTCAAAACATTCGAGTAGAGGGTTAGCTACGTAAAAGGAACGAATGTTTTTGAAACGCTTCAGCAAGTAAGCCATTACGTATTTACTTAGTTAAGTACTTTTTAAATATAGTAAATTATTTGTTTATAGGTTATAACCAATTGGTTTTAAATATTGGCTTTTGGGGACAAAAAGGAAATGTATGACGCGATACAGCCTTTAGTGGAAATTTTCTACGGCCTCCTTTTGATGGCCGGGGACGTTACTAGGTTTGGCGAGAAATTCTTTCTCGCGATGTTAAACATTTCTAGAGTGTGAACATTGCTTTCTTTGTTTTCGAAGTTTACACTGTTAAATAAGGCTTAGTGAGCTTTACAACCCGTGTCACGTATATTTATTTGGTAAATCCTAAGCAAATTGTTTCTGCCACGTTGGTAAGCCTGCAGGGAATGATGGTGCTTAGACGTGACTGCGGTTTTAGTTTTAATGTCTCAAGACTAAATGTCAGGCATTAAAATGTCAACAGCGTAGTGCTAAACCGACCTACGATGTGACCAAAGGTTTAGGGCATAGACTACATCTTGTGCACAACCATTGTTACAAACATCATATTTGCAATTACTAAATAAATTATCTGTCGAGTATACGAACGTTTAGGGCACTCCTAGTTTTGGGTTATTTGTTATTGCATTTTGTAGCTTTAAGGCGTCCAAGTAGTTTGAGCTATTGCTTACGTAAGCTAGGAAAGGATTATGAGTGTAGTTAACATTGGGATTTCGTATGCAATCCCCTATAGTTTGATTTAAAACAGAATAGGATTCTACGTAGGAGAAATTGTATGCGCCAAAATAAATAGTGCTAAAACAGTTCTACAATTTTATTTTATTTACATAGTTTTTTGCAGTAGTTAGCACCTTGTCAAGAAAAAAACTAAGCGCAAATGAAATACAACAACACGAGTACGCGGCAACAAATCAAAGATCGGCACAGCTGATCGAGAAGGCAACTACAGCTGACTCAGTTCCAGTACTGTTTATTTTAGCGCATAAGGCAGCATAAAATAATGCTATATTTGAAGAATAGCTTGATAACGAAGTGTATCAAGGTACTAATAAGGTAGTATTTCAATGGCGGAATCACACATCACGTTATTAATATTCTTCTGTTAATTAGTTAAAGCGTATCTTTGTAAATAATAAGCTAGGAAAGAATATAAACTTTGTTTAATTATGTTTTTAAAACCATATTACTGTGCCCTTTGTAGGCCTACTTATTTTAGCTTACGTGTTAGTGCTTTGCTGGTTTATATACAGCTCGTCTCACCTCTGTCCAACAGTTGTCCGAACTGTTCAGTCGATTCACAAGGGCAACAAATTCATCAAATATTTAAAATGGCCGGTGCAATGTTGAAACTTTCTGAACTGGTAAACAATCGATTGAGGTTATTGTGTAATAAAAAATTAACGTTTATATACGACGAGTTCCTCGTATATACTGAGCTGAAGATTCTCTTTTGTGGTGAGACAGGAACACACTGATATGTGCAAAGCGGTTTGTATTTGTTTGGATTATATTATAACTAATTTAAAAATTATGTTCTAAAAGTTGTGTAAACACGACAATGTGATCACGAATTACTTGGAACAATTTACTGTCGTTTATATAACAAATAACACACAAAGAAACCTCTAGAAACAAATATGTTTATCCAAGTCTGTTGCACATTTCGGTTACCAAGTCTTTTTTACCCGGCTCTCTCACGGAACCCTTCCAGAACTCGTAGCAGCGCTCCTCTAGCATTCGCATGCGGTTAGTATCCTAGTATCGCTACCGCTAGTGAGGGAATCCATGTACCAAGCTAATAAACTCTTTTCACAGCTTCCTTACTTATGATCAACCAAACTACTTGCCCCCACCAAGAACGCCGCGGCCTTTACTCTTAACAAAGCTCGGTCAAGCTTTCCGGCTACAACCAAGAAGTCACATAGTCTAGACCAGGGGTTCCCAAACTGAGGGGCGCGCCCCCCTGGGGGGGCGTGGAGAAAGTCCAGGGGGGGGGCGTGACACCCAAATGAAATAAATAAAAAAATTACAAAAATAATTTCCTACAAAAAAAATAAAACTTATTGGTGTATGCACAGATGGTGCTCCTTCAATGCTGGGTTCTCATTCAGGCTTTGTGCAGTTGGTCATAGAGAAGAATGCTGATGTGGTTGGGATTCATTGTTTTATTCACCGCCAAGCCTTGGCAGCAAAAACGCTTCCAAACGAACTCAATGCTGTTTTAAAGCTATGTATTAAAGTAGTCAACTACGTTAAGAACAGTGCATTAAATACTCGACTTAAATACTCGTGTTTAAAGTTCTTTGTGAATATTTAGGAAGTGACCACAAAACGATGCTGTTACATACAGAAGTACGATGGCTATCAAAAGGCAATATGTTGAGAAGACAATTTGAGCTCCGTGATGAAGTGATTACGTTTTTGGCACAGCAGAAACAAAACGAGCTTAGTGCAGAGTTAAAAAAACCTAGTAACCAAGTGATTTTGGCCTATTTATCAGATTTTTTTGACACGTTAAACAACCTAAACTTGCAATTGCAAGGTGCAGACTCAAATATAGTAACACATCAGGATTCCATCAAGATGTACGTTGAGAAACTACAACTTTGGATACGTAAAGTGTCAACGAACCACAGCAATTATTCAAGTTTCAGCAAAGTAGTATCAGTCTCAGAAGAAGCATGTTTTAAGGACGTTTTTGAAGGACCGCTTTTGAAAAAACTTGATAATTGACCATTTGAAGAACCTCAAGGAGGAGTTCAGCAGGTACTTTCCTAACTTTAGAGGAGTTTTACAAACTATCAACCGACCCGTTCCACATGGACATACAGTTGCTGCCAGAAGAGTTGCAAGAGGAGGGAATAGAAATAAAAAATGACTCTGCTGCAAGATACGATTTTGAACAAATGGACAAGCCCTCGTTTTGGTTAAAGTACTTAAAAGTTTAACCCAGTGTTTCAGAGAAAGCACATGTGCGAAAAAGCGTTTTCAACTCTTGTGGCGATCAAAACCAAGTACCGCAACAAACTTGATGTCGAAAGTGATCTACGCTGTGCTTTGTCTGAAACTCAACCCAGGATCTGTCAACTTATTCAGAACATGCAAGCGCACCTATCTCACTAAATTACATTTTATGTTTTGTTTTTGTAAGTAGGTAGGCCTATTGTTTCACCTTCCTTAAATTGAAAATGTATCTGTGTTACAATGTTAAATTTTATATCAGTAATTATATTCGTTTTTCATGTAATACTTGTTTTAATTTTCATCATACGTACAATTATCGAATCTTTCCACTCTGTGTTACAGCATTCAACAGTGAACAAAAAATCTACCTACTCACCGTATCAAGTAGGCACATACATGTACGAGTTCATGTACTTGTACAAGTAGGAGTTGCTATGTACTGCACCGTGGAAATAGGGTATTGCAAAATGGAAAGCTGATATGTGTAGGGGGGCGTGGGGGGTCTCCAAATAACCAGAGGGGGGCGTGGTACAAAAAAGTTTGGGAACCCCTGGTCTAGACTGTCTGGATGTTGTGACCTCTTGTTACCCGGAAAGCGTGGCCGAGCTTATATAAGGGTAGTGGGCGCGGAGTTCTGGGCAAGTAGTTTGCTTGATTATAGGTAAAGAAGCTATTTAGGGTTAGCAAGTAGGTTGTCATGTCCCTGAGGATGGATACTTGGTAACCGAAGTGCACATCAAGTTAGAATAAAAATATTTATGGTTATAGGGTTTTTTTATTATTTATTACGAAAATGTCAACATTTACTATGTATTATGAATATACTGTGGTTGAATTTAATAATAAATACACAAAAACCTCTTAACCACAAACTTTATTTTACCCTTATGTACATTTCAATTACTAAGTAACCATCCTCAGAGGGATAACAGACACAAACTCTATCTTTCTCTTCTATCAGTCTTGATTATCTTAATTATTTACTTGACAAGTTCCAAAATTAAGTGCATATGTTACAGTAAAAGCCTTTTAATTGCTAAATGTTATAAAATTTCTACATTATATTACCGAGACGTGAACGTAAGATGATGGAGATTTCTCAATAAACTAGAAATACATATGATTGTGAATACTGCAATGATGTGAAGAAATATAACAATGTACAACAAACACATTTATGTCAATACCTAAACGGAAGTTCTTGGTGTAATGTAGAAGTTAAGTGTTTGCTCTACATATTGACACAATACACAAACAAGCTAATCAATTTGATTTACGTAGCAAAGCTACCTGAATATGTAGCCTTCAAAACTAAAATTAAGATTTTTAATTAATAAATTATACTTGAATCGCAAATCTACCGTCATTTTTCCTTATGTAACAATAATTTTTTGTACATCGTATTACCGTTTAAAAACAAACTGTTCCCAACAACAAAGTTATTGTTCTCAACTATTCCCAACAAACAACGTTCTTGTTCGAGAACTGTTCCCAACAACAACGTTCTTGTTCTCAACTGTTCCCAACAACGACGTTCTTGTTCGAGAACTCTTCCCAACAAACAACGTTCTTGTTCGAGAACTGTTCCCAACAACAACGTTCTTGTTCTCAACTGTTCCCAACAACGACGTTCTTGTTCGAAAACTGTTCCCAAAAACAACGTTCTTGTTCGAGAACTCTTCCCAACAACAACGTTCTTGTTTGAGAACTCTTCCCAACAACAACGTTCTTGTTCGAGAACTCTTAACAACAACAACGTTCTTGTTCTCAACTGTTCCCAACAACAACGTTCTTATTCCAGAACTCTTCCCAACAACAACGTTCTTGTTCGAGAACTCTTAACAACAACAACGTTCTTGTTTGAGAACTGTTCCCAACAACAACGTTCTTGTTCGAGAACTCTTCCCAACAGCAACGTTCTTGTTCTCAACTGTTCCCAACAACAACGTTCTTGTTCGAGAACTCTTCCCAACAGCAACATTCTTGTTCGAGAACTCTTCCCAACAACAACGTTCTTGTTTGAGAACTGTTCCCAACAACGACGTTCTTGTTCTCAACTGTTCCCAACAACAACGTTCTTGTTCTCAACTGTTCCGAACAACAACGTTCTTGTTCTCAACTGTTCCTAACAACAACGTTCTTCTTCTCAACTGTTCCCAACAACAACGTTCTTGTTCGAGAACTCTTCCCAACAACAACGTTCTTGTTCTCAACTGTTCCCAACAACAACGTTCTTGTTCGAGAACTCTTCCCAACAACAACGTTCTTGTTCGAGAACTCTTCCCAACAACAACGTTCTTCTTTGAGAACTCTTAACAACAACAACGTTCTTGTTCTCAACTGTTCCCAACAACAACGTTCTTATTCGAGAACTCTTCCCAACAACAACGTTCTTCTTCGAGAACTCTTCCCAACAACAACGTTCTTGTTTGAGAACTGTTCCCAACAACGACGTTCTTGTTCTCAACTGTTCCCAACAACAACGTTCTTGTTCTCAACTGTTCCCAACAACAACGTTCTTGTTCTCAACTGTTCCTAACAACAACGTTCTTGTTCTCAACTGTTCCCAACAACAACGTTCTTGTTCGAGAACTCTTCCCAACAACAACGTTCTTGTTCTCAACTGTTCCCAACAACAACGTTCTTGTTCGAGAACTCTTCCCAACAACAACGTTCTTGTTTGAGAACTCTTCCCAACAACAACGTTCTTCTTTGAGAACTCTTAACAACAACAACGTTCTTGTTCTCAACTGTCCCCAACAACAACGTTCTTATTCGAGAACTCTTCCCAACAACAACGTTCTTGATCGAGAACTCTTCCCAACAACAACGTTCTTGATCGAGAACTCTTCCTAACAACAACGTTCTTGTTCTTAACTGTTCCCAACAACAACGTTCTTGTTCGAGATCTCTTCCCAACAGCAACGTTCTTGTTCTCAACTGTTCCCAACAACAACGTTCTTGTTCGAGAACTCTTCCCAACAGCAACGTTCATGTTCTCAACTGTTTCCAACAACAACGTTCTTGTTCGAGAACTCTTCCCAACAACAACGTTCTTGTTCGAGAACTCTTAACAACAACAACGTTCTTGTTCTCAACTGTTCCCAACAACGACGTTCTTGTTCGAAAACTGTTCCCAACAACAAGTTATTGTTCTCAACTGTTCCCAACAACAACGTTCTTGTTCGAGAACTCTTCCCAACAACAACGTTCTTGTTTGAGAACTCTTCCCAACAACAACGTTCTTGTTCGAGAACTCTTAACAACAACAACGTTCTTGTTCTCAACTGTTCCTAACAACAACGTTCTTGTTCTCAACTGTTCCCAACAACAACGTTCTTGTTCGAGAACTCTTCCCAACAACAACGTTCTTGTTCTCAACTGTTCCCAACAACAACGTTCTTATTCGAGAACTCTTCCCAACAACAACGTTCTTCTTCGAGAACTCTTCCCAACAACAACGTTCTTGTTCTCAACTGTTCCCAACAACAACGTTCTTGTTCGAGAACTCTTCCCAACAGCAACGTTCTTGTTCTCAACTGTTCCCAACAACAACGTTCTTGTTCGGGAACTGTTCCCAACAACAACGTTCTTGATCTCAACTGTTCCCAACAACAACGTTCTTGTTCGAGAACTCTTCCCAACAACAACGTTCTTGTTCTCAACTGTTCCCAACAACAACGTTCTTATTCGAGAACTCTTCCCAACAACAACGTTCTTGTTCGAGAACTCTTCCCAACAACAACGTTCTTGTTCTCAACTGTTCCCAACAACAACGTTCTTGTTCGAGAACTCTTCCCAACAGCAACGTTCTTGTTCTCAACTGTTCCCAACAATAGCGTTCTTGTTCGAGAACTGTTTCACTTAACCAACGATACTGCATAAAAGGTCCTCAGTACAAGCCAAAGCTTCTACTTACGAGCCGAGAGAAAAAACAACTTCTTATTATGTTGCAAGATGGCAAAAAATAAAATAAATTTACCTGGTTCAAAACATTTGATATCGTTTTAAATCGAAAATTGCATAAGTTACTAAGCAAATTCAATAAAATGGTGTTAACAAATAACTGACATGAAAAACATGCTATGTAGTTCTACCATGAACCTAAATTTAAAAAACCACAAATATTAAAAATGGTATATGAAAACGTCTGAACAGTTAACAAATAATTATTGGTACATGTTATTGGAAAACCCCATGTATTTAGGATAAAACTTTATAAATTTTAAATTAATTCGCTTGTATACTGGAGTTCGAGAACTATTCCATTTAACCAGTATCTTTCGCAATATAATTCCATCATTCGCTTCCATAGAATGTTAAAGTCAGTAGAACCGAAGTTAAATAAAATTAGAAACAAAAACAAGTAACAAACAAACATTTTTTAGTCAATTCCTACTTTGGTCAACAAAGTAAACATTTATTTAATTTTAGTTTATTACATAATTACGATAAATATAAATAAATTGACATAGCATATAACATAAAATCAACTGTTTTATGTTATCAATCATATGTTATCATTTATTTTTAAACCAAATGCGACGAAATAATAATATTGTATGCCTTCCTCTTTTGTGAAACGTTTTTCTCCCAAATAAAACTAAAATTAATTCATTAAATTTAATTAGTGAATTAATATTTGAAAAACTGCCTCAATATCAAGTGTCATTCACTACCAAATTTAAAAAATATATTTCAACTTAAGTGGATTAATAAAAAAGTAGTTTATTAACGATTTAAAATTTTAGGAAGATATATCTTTGGAGAGTGTGAACCAATATAGAGAAGAAAATAAATACTTACCAAAATTTCGTAACGTATATATAGTTTAGTAATGTATCAGACCCCTCTTTGCTCTTCAGTACATACCTGAAAAATATATTGTATGATCAGATCGCATATAAAAAGTAGAGATATTTAATAGGATTTAATTATTTACTGTAATAAATCCATTTTCTGCTGTGTTGAACAATAAATATAGTTGCTCCAAATAACCTTAATAGCCTTTTTTTACATTATTATACTTTATTAAGTAGAACACCTGTAAGAGAAATAATTTGATCACATATTGCACTTTTTCATACACCTCAAAGTGTACAGTTTTACTAATTATATTAATGTCTGAAAATTGTTAGTTATATACAGATATTTCTTAACGATCATAACATATACAACACACCAAATAAAAGGAAACAAAAAATTATAAGTCAAATTAGAAGGATCCATATAGTTCCCCGCAGGTTCCACCTACTCCAATACCAGAAAGCTTCCCCTATTTTAATATTTTTCATCGGAGTCTACTGGACATTGCACAAACTGGGAACTTCTAATCTTTTGAAAATGTTTTTCTTTAGATAAAGGTATGGGTAGAGTGTTTTGCAACTTCTTACTGGCGTCATAGTGCGCATTGTCTGAATGGGAGGGGGGCTCGCTTCTCGGTGTTTGTCGAGCCTCGTTGCTATACGTATCTGTTTTCGCAACCACTGTGTCTTATTACTAACTGTCCCTAGATGCGCAGACCTCCACTAGACGTCGAACTCTTATGTCTCTTGCTATGTCTCGAGTTACACAATGCAGTATTTTGTAACCTTTCGTGGGATCGAATCGGAATCGTTCACTTACTCAAAGGAGTTAAACCTTTCTGGTGACACCCCACTCCCCTCATGTCAACTATTTTTGGAAAGGGAGACAACTCTAGGTATTTAATGATATTTTAATTTTTATTTAAAAGCTTTTTACGAGTGAAAATGAAAAATGAGCTTTAACCTTCTTCAGGTAAGTGACCATGGCCATTCGACGGCACTAGTTTTCCCCTATCCCCTATACCAAGAGATCACTCTGTACTTTCCTTAAACCTCCCTAATTCCATCCATTGTTCCATATCCTTCTTAAGATAGAAGTATTTAAAGCGTAATACAGATAAGTTACTCTGTCTATTCGATATCATTAGTTTTCCCTATCTCCTGTACCAGGGGGATTACTCTGTACTTTCCTTAAACCTTCCTAATTCCATCTATTGTTCCACATCCTTCTTCAGATAGAAGTAATTAAAGCGTAATTCAAATAAGTGACTGTCTATTCGATATCATTAGTTTTCCTCTATCCCCTGTACCAGGGGATCATTATGTCCCATAGCCAGAGGTCCTGGCTATGTCCTACTGTTCTTCATCCTTCTTAAAACAAAATTACACATCTTTCAAAGGGGAAATGACGTAAACAAATAACATACACTTTATTATCGCCAGATGCTTCTGGAAGTAGAAAAACTATAGGATATATGCCTAAATGTCTCTTACAACTGACAGATAGAGAGTATTGGCTCCTAGTAAAGAGTAGACACCATCAGCCAGGTTTGCAGCTTATTTAATCTAGATAAGCAAGCTTACCTTATTCCATCTACCCTTCTTTTTACGAGATGGTGTAACATACAAACCCCTATTTAAGACTCCTGTAGGTTTATTAAAATTACGCTACGCTGCGCTCGTGATGCCATATGTCCACTACTAGGAGATTACATACTATATCCTAGTGCTGACTAAATTCATAATCCTTTCCTAGCTTACGTAAGCAATAGATCAGACTACTTGGACGCCTTAAAGCTACAAAATGCAATAACAAATAACCAAAAACTAGGAGTGCCAAAAACGTTCGTATACTCAACAGACAACGAAAGCAGAATTCTTAGTAGAATTCATAAAAGCGTAATTTAACGGAAGCAGAAATCTATTTGCTAATTACAAATACTATGATGTTTGTAACAATGGTTGTACACAAGATGTAGTCTATGCCCTAAACCTTTGGTCACACCGTAGGTCGGTTTAGCACTACGCTGTTGACATTTTAATGCTTGACATTTAGTCTTGAGACATTAAAACTAAAACCGCAGTTACGTCTAGCACCATCATTCACTGCAGGCTTACCAACGTGGCAGAAGCAATTTGCTCAGGATTTACCAAATAAATATACGTCGTTGTAAAGCTTACAAATCCTTATTTAACAGTGTAAACTTCGAAAAAAAGAAAGCAATGTTCACACTCTAGAAATGTTTAACATTGCGAGAAACAATTTCTCGCCAAACCATCGAAAGGAAGCCGTAGAAAATTTCCAGTAAAGGCTGAATCACGTCAAAGTCTTCCTTTTCGTTCCAAAAAGCCAATATTTATAACGAATTGGTTATAACCCATAAACAAATAATTTACTATATTTAAAAAGAACTTAACTTAAGTATTCACGCACGTACTCAAGTGAAATCGTAATTAATTGCTGACACTTTTCAACACATTCGTTCCTTTTACGAAGCTAACCTTCTACTGACGGCATCGGTTAGGTACAAAGCCTGTAACGGGATGGATTTATGACTGTAGAATGGGGTGGGTTATTTTGGTTGTGTGTCATGTAATGGAAAAGGCTGTTGAACTTTTCCTAAAAGGAACGATTGTTTTGAAACGCGTCAGCAAGTAAGTAATTACGTATTCACTTAGTTAAGTATTTTTAAATATAGTTTAATCAGTGAATTCAAAATGATTACATCAAGCAACTTCAAATAATTTAGTTGTATTTGTTGGTTGTGTCGGTATGGGGGCTAAAACTGCGCACCTAAATTCTTTGGTGGTACTGGGGATCGAACCCAAAACGTCTATGTACTCTACCCACTACACCATTCAGGCGCCAAACTGTTGTAAGAAATTTCTACTTAATGTAGAATTACAGAGTAGATAATACAGGGACGGAAACCTGCCACTAATGTATCAAATGTTAGTGGCCCAAACCAACTGGCTGAAATATATTTTTAATTTAGTTGTATTTGGTACCTATCGGACGTTAAGTATATAAGGATAAGGTATTCCGTTAATTTAAAACGATAAATTGTAAAACTCCAAAGTTTATTGTACTTAATGGAACATTAGGTAATAAAGCATAAAACGTACAAGAATTTTCAATTTTATATAAGGATACAGTATTCCGTTAATTTAAACGATAAATTTTAAAACTCCAAAGTTTATTGTACTTATGGAACATTAGGCAATAAAGCATAAAACGTACAAGAATTTTCAATTTTCTTAACTTGGCAATATCTGTCAGAAACCTATGACGTGCTATTCCTGACAAACCCATTGTCAGACAGGTCATTTCCGCTTCCTGTTCCTCGCCTGCAGCCTGAATGTAGACATTTTGAGTTATACTTTCTATACAAGACTTTCACGTAAGTTCAACCACATCATACACATATTCGCATATGACAACTTTGTAAACCTTTGACCATTTGTTTGTAAATGCTATTCACTAGAGCCATTTAATATTTGATAAATTTAATAAATATGATATTTACAGAAATAAGATTTGTGCTACGAAAAACCAAAACAAATCATATGCATAACCGTATTTAAGATTAATGAACTATCCGGAGGGGAAGTAAAAATTTGGAAATTATAAAATTATTATTCCAAGTTAGACAAGGAATTAAGTCAATGAAATCTAAGATGTGTACAGTAAAACAACGACAAGAAATTAACAATGTAAAAATTAATAATAATGAATTCAAGATAAAACTGTCAGATATTACATAAATAAAATAAACCAAATCAAACAAACCTAAGGAAAGCGCAAATCAGTTAAATTAGCTAGTGAAGCAGAATTACAATTAGTGATCAGCAGCAAGACAGAAGAACGATGTGCGGACTGATTAACCAAAACCATCAGCCTATAAATTATCAAGTTGGAGATTTAGGACATGTCAGCAAACTAAATACATCAAATTTGGCAGAGTGAAATTACAATACATTTTTGAAATTTATGACGGGCCATTTGCAATTAAAATTTGTTTTGGAAATAGTAGTTATCAACTCACAATCATAAAATGGTGTTGCTTTTGAAGGTAATATTTAGAATTTATTGTAGAATGTTAAAAAAGTATCACAAACCAATATTAACTAATTAAATAATTGTTTAAAGGAAAATAATATATAGGCATGCAAAAATGAATAAAAGGAAAAGTTGGATGTAAAAGGTTGTAATTTTGAGTGAAGAAGGGTAGTGTGCATTGTAAACTTTCAAAGTTAATATTAAAGAAAGATTATTAATTTGTATGATGTAACTTTGTATTTATGTAATATTTGATAAGTTGTAATGAGATTTAGGATATCAGAAGTGAAGTCGACGCAAGGACATGAACACTTAGGTATTAATGAAAGTAGAAATAAAATGTATTAGTAAACTTAAGATTGGGTGCAAGAATTTGAAAACAAATTGTTCTTTGATATCATTGTATGCAAATATTGTAAAATTTAAATTCAAGGAATCAAAGAAAATTAATTTTAAAATTCTGGGACTCTATAACATAAACGTATGAGACATATAGTATAATTTTAGTTAGTATAGAAAATAATAATAATCTGTAGAAATATTAAGAAAGGAGTGACCAAGAATAGTTTACTAAAGTACCGACAACAAGGGTTTAACCATTGCTCTAATTCGGCGGTAGACTTAAACCAGTACAGCCGTGGGAAACCTATTGAAAGATAAATTTCAAGTGAACAAAATAACCTGGGTAATTCACACTGTACCGTTTGGAAAAATAATTGTAAAAGCTGTGCGGAAGCCACCGAGATAACAGAAATACGTAAGAGGGATATTATGCTGGTTCTTAAAAACTAAAATCATTAGGTAAAGAACTAAATTATGAAGGAAATTCAGAGCAGTGCAGACGTATTTCGGGGGGACAAAGTTGTAAATAGTGTTTTGAAAAGGGGTATATTTGTTCACAAATTTGTTAGAAGGGAATTATTAGTTAATTATGTATAAACACTTAAAAGTGCGACGTAAATGAATTAGGCAGATAGTAAAGAAATTAGGGAAGTAAGTTATTCATGTGTAAAAGTGCAGTGAAGCAGTTAACGCAACGGTCTGGATTCCAGGAACTCAACGTAAGTACAATCTTTCTTACATTAGATTTAGACAATAGAAATGTATAACTTAGTAAATTCAGAACCAATTTAAATCCATTGTAATTATAAAAATTATTCTGGTTTTTTTAAACACTTTCTAACTTATAGAAGATCTTGTAATAACGACCCCAGAGAAAGAGAAAATTAACACTGTAATTATTAAACTTTATTCTATTAAAACAATAAAGCCTCCAGAATCCACCTTTTTATTAATTGTAGTATTAGTTAAGCAATCAATCTTTATCACTGCATCGTATTACGGTAATTTGGTATAGTTTGTAATAATTTCATGACAGATAAATAAATGTAGGTGATGTTAAATTTTTAAATGATTAGTAATTATTTAGAAACCTAAAAGTGGCTTATTTTTAAAAAGTTAGTTTACAATATATTATATTAAATATGGTGATATGTTTTCTTGTAATATAGTTAATAAATTATTATTTGATATGTATAATCCATCATCTACGTATCTAAACCAGTGTCCATTTTGATCATATGTTTTAATAATCTTATCTATTTCAATGTCTATATTTTGTAAAAATATTTCCGATAATATAAATAAAAGAGAAAAATATAATATACATAGCAAATTGGTTTAGAAAATGGATAGATAAATTAAATAATAACATAATAAGAAAACAGAAACTTGAAAATAACTTTGTACCTAATAAGAGAGAAAATATTTGGTCGACTTTTACATTCACTGGTAACGAAATAAATAATATTACAAGATTATTTAAAGAAACAAATTTACAAATTACATATAAAACTGATAATAAAATTAAACATTTAATAAACAATAACAAAAATCAAAATAATATGCACGAAAGAAATGGAGTATTTAATATAAAATGTCAAGCTTGTAATAAATTATATGTAGGACAAACAAAAAGAAATTAAAAGAAAGATACAAGGAACACTTAAACGCTTATATCAAACCAAACATATACAAATCCAATTTAGCTACGCATTGTATTAATAATGGACATGAGTTTCCGGAAATAGAAAATATGAAATTAATACAAGAATTAAATAAAGGATTAAAATGAATATATTTGAAACATTGGAAATTTATAAGTATATAGTTAAAGACAAATTAATTGATGAACAAATTTAAGTGAGATCAAGGCACCAAAACTATTTATAAGGTCATTGATGTTATAGAAAAAATTACATAAAGTGCAACACTTATAAACATATGGTCGTTTGTAGCACATATTATTTAATTTTGTAAAAATATTGTATTAGATAATTATTTTCCTGAAGATGCTGGTAATATTTTATCGGCGAAAAGCTTTGAATAAATATATTCATTAAAAGTATTCTTGTTTTTGAAATATTTTTAATTTATTATATATGTATATATATATATATATATATATATATATATATATATATATATATATATATATTGTCTATTTTTCAAAGCCATATTAATTACAATTAGAAAATTAATTTTATTCATCTCAGATATACATTACATAAAAACTTGGGCTCTTTCATTTTTCCTTAATGGATTTTAAATTTATTTCTTATATTTTATGTATTTTTATGATAGCAATATTAAAATAAAAACAACGCTGTATATCTGATGAGTACAAAAAATCTTATTCGATATGAATCGTTGTAAATTATTATGAGAGAAGGACGGTCAAACAAATTATCCTATATATGTACTTTTCTACACCCCTTCCTTTAGGCGGGACGAAGTGTCTGTCTGGAAATATTTGGATATTATATCTGAGCTTCCCTACACCACTTTCCTTAGATGGGACAAAGTGTCTGTCTAGAAATATTTGGATCTTATATCTGAACTTCCCTACACTCCTTCCCTTAGGTGGGACGAAGTATCTGCTAGAAATATTTGGAAACCATTATCAAACCTGACTCATGCCGCCACCCCAAAACGTGGGATGATATGTTCCAATTTTTATTTAAGAAGAAATTTCCGTTAGACGAGTATCCGGACACTATCAGTTACAGGGCGGTCACAAATTGGAGAGAGTTTATTCTTTATCGGAAGTGGTAGCAAGTAAAGGTCGTCAGGTATAACCTGACCGACGACCATGAGATTTCTAAAAGTACTAGGGTTATGATTGAAATATTTCTGATACAGTCTTTTTGTAACGTACTCGCATTGTACAACGCTACGCGAGTCATCTTGCTACACACCTGTAGTCTTTGGCTCTAGGGCTCAGCAAGACCTATAGAGTACATGCCAACGCCATTCCGACATATCTCGAACTGGTCCATACTCGAACAAGTATACTAACAGAAAATAGTATATCGTATATTTTATACAGATACTAAAATGTACTATATATTTTATTTTGGCTTCAATACAATATTAGGGAATTTCAAGAGAGCTTATTATCTTTGAAACAAGATACAGTTTAATATCCTTTTTAACAAAAGTTTACTTTCTATTTTAAATAGAATTCCGACAGTCGCGGGAACAGCTGCCAACTTTTCTAGACTCTGCAGGGCGGTCATAATTCCAAGAGGTCGACTTTCTGAGCGGCGGGTAAGGTCGATAATGCCCTCCAAACCGACGGATTACGAATCTTGGCACTGCTTCTCACTGAACGGTTCTAAATCCATATAAGCAATATTTTACGTAAAAACGGAAAACCAAATGCACGTCTTTTGAAACAAGGCTAAGGAAAAGTGTTAATATTTTTACAGTCAAATATCTCTGTTGATTTATAAATACAATATGCACATGGGTTTATAATTAAATGTACGTAATTTGAAATATGTCTACACTTAGGAGTTACAAGCGATGTTTTTCCTCTCTGATAGACCAAAAATAAGACAAGTGAATATGCTAGTATAATACTTACAGTTAAGTAAATAAATATCCATAATTTACTCAACTGTGGCTATTACAATAGTCTTTCATATTCACTTGTCTTATTTTTGGTCTATCAGAGAGGAAAATTTCCCTTGTAAATTATAAGTGCAGAAATATTGCAAATTATGTACATTTAATTGCATTATTCATTTGCTTATACATTAAGCTTATACATATTCTATTTATAAATTCAGAAAAAGAATTTATTTTTATTTCACTGTAAAAATATTAACACTTTTCCTTGAAAAATATCCATATTCATGACACTATCAAATGGCGTTTGATGCACTTGTATATTGAAGCAATACCCTTTTCATTATATGTTGCCATTAATTGATTTAAATGTTGCGACGATTTCTCGCAGCTCTTTAGCGTGTAAGCGCTGCTTTTTCTAGCTAGTGTATCAGTTAAAAAAAGATGGAAGTCACTCTGCAGCCATTCCATAGCTCGTGACTGTAAGACGGGTGATCAGATATGCACTTCGTATTGTTGGGTTGCATAAACACTGTAAGGAAGGGTCTGTGATAACAACCAGAAAGATTATATAATTGCTCTTCTTTTCTGAGACAAGTGGCAGACGGGTGGTGTAAAGCAACAACACATCCCCATTACACCCTATGTTGAGCTGATCATGCTCCGAAAACATACTCCAATAAAGTACAAAATCTGTCTACTCTGACATAAAATCATGAAAAACACGAATGAAGTACTATACTTTATATTCTAGGATAAAACCAGACGATACCATGAAGTAAGATACTAATCGTTTTACTTTGGGCTAAAAACATAAGAGACAGCAAAAACTATGTACAAGTATATTCCAAATATGCCCCCTTATTTTTTAGAAAACCATTGAATATTATAATTTCGGAAGAGTATATTTCGATCGCGCAAAGTATTTTCCTTCACTATAAACATATATTTAGCAAAATGTTTACTTTATTTCGTCGGTTCGAAGGAGCGTGATGCTGATTGCATACCCAATTCCTACAGGATCGTGTATCCCTGCGATTGTTACGGCACTGGAGGTGTGATGATCGCCTACTCCTGGTGCCCTACAAGATAGTATCCCCCTGTAGTTCTACCACACTGGAGGCATGATGCTGATTGCCTGCTCATTTTCCTACAGGATCATGTATCCCTGCGATTGTTACGGCACTGGAGGGTGATGATCGCCTACTCCTGGTGCCCTACAGGATAGTGTCCTCCTGTAGTTCTACCACACTGGAGGCATGATACTGGTTTCCTGCTCATGGTACCCTACATCATCATGCCCCCCTGTGGCTGTTACCAAAATGGAGGCATGATGCTGGTTGTCTGCTCACGGTACCCTACAGGATCGTGTCCCCTGAAGTTCTTGCCACACTGAAGGAACGTTGCCCTAAATGATCGTGTCCCCCTGTGGCTGTTATCACACTGGGGGCATAATGATGTTGCCCTACGCGTGGTATTCTACAGTATCGTGTCCCTCTGTAGTTCTTACCGAACTGGAGGCATGATGCTGGTTGCCTGCTCATGGTGCCCTACAGGATCGTGTCCCTCTGTAGTTCTTACCGAACTGGAGGCATGATGCTGGTTGCCTGCTCATGGTGCCCTACAGGATCGTGTCCCCTGAAGTTCTTGCCACACTGAAGGAATGTTGCCCTAAATGATCGTGTCCCCCTGTGGCTGGTATCACACTGGTGGCATAATGCTGTTGCCCTACGCGTGGTGTTCTACAGTATCGTGTCCCTCTGTAGTTCTTACCGCACTGGAGTCATGATGCTGGTTGCCTGCTCATGGTACCCTACAGGATCGTGTCCCCTGAAGTTCTTACCGCACTGGAGGCATGATGCTGGTTGCCTGCTCATGGTGCCCTACAGGATCGTGTCCCCTGAAGTTCTTGCCACACTGAAGGAATGTTGCCCTAAATGATCGTGTCCCCCTGTGGCTGGTATCACACTGGTGGCATAATGCTGTTGCCCTACGCGTGGTGTTCTACAGGATCGTGTCCCTCTGTAGTTCTTACCGCACTGGAGGCATGATGCTGGTTGCCTGCTCATGGTGCCCTACAGGATCGTGTCCCCTGAAGTTCTTGCCACACTGAAGGAATGTTGCCCTAAATGATCGTGTCCCCCTGTGGCTGGTATCACACTGGTGGCATAATGCTGTTGCCCTACGCGTGGTGTTCTACAGTATCGTGTCCCTCTGTAGTTCTTACCGCACTGGAGTCATGATGCTGGTTGCCTGCTCATGGTACCCTACAGGATCATGCCCCCCTGAAGTTCATTCCACACTGAAGGATGGTGCTTTACATAATCGTGTCCCCCTGTGGCTGTTACCACACTGGAGACATGATGCTGGTTGCCTGCTCATGGTGTCCTACAGTCTTGTCTTGCTTTGCGATTGATACGGTACTGGAGGCGTGGTGCTGATCCCCCCATTGATTGTAATAAATGAAAAATAACCTTGATGTTTGTTTTCTCTGGGCAAAATAAAGTGAAATAACGGAGATAAACAATAAACAACATAAAGTTCATGTAAATTATTATACAGATTTCGGAATATGTTTAAAACAAAAGATGACGCAGTACTGTACAATAGGATTAGGCTATCTGTGAAAGTTATCATTATTGTTATGGATCTCGGGAAATAAACACCGTTCAAACGTTGCTAGTGCTGCTCAATACAAGACCAACAAATCTGCACATTTTTAATAGGATTAAAAGAAAGCAAATGAACAATCAGAGGTCACTCTGTTCGCAAATACGTCTACACAGAACGAAATCAAAATCTATGTATTAGTGAGTAAACAGTCCGTGTAATTCCGTGATAACACGTAGCGGAAGTTGTTTCTAAAATATCCATTCCGAAGCACAGCGTTTAACTGTAAACCGCATCCTGTTTAGCGATTTGCTATCTGCACACAATGTGTATTAATTATGGACAAACGTTGAGCTAATTTGGTTCAAACCCTGGTAAAAATGCAATCAGAAACGTCATACAAAATAAAAGCCGAGTGTGCGTTCAGTAATTATAATTATTATTCAAACAGACCGGTACACAAAAATAATATTAATAACGTTTTACGCAAACACCTTTAGGCGTCGCTCCTTTTGACACCGAATAAATTACAATAACGTTTAAAAGTGGAATGTTTCAAAATTGTAGATCAATTGCTTTTTTTACATTATGTCCTTTACCATAGTAAAGAGAGGGCTGTTTTGGCGTATTTTCAAAAATAATTGTAGATACATATTTACACACTTTTTAGGATATTAACTCATTTTTAGGAATATGATTCCCGTTTTAGAAATATGATCATGTTTATAGGAATATGATATTTCTTTTAGACATGGGTCCCTATTTCAGGAATATTTTCTCTTTTAGAATATGACCCCCCCCCTTCAGTAAATACGATCATCTTTTATGGAATAAGATCCACGTTTATTAATTTATTCCTTTTTATGGATATGATGCCATTTAAGGGATGTTATCTCCCTTTTAGGAATATGATCCCCTTTTAAGAAATTATGATCCCCTTTTAAGAAATTATGATCCCCTTTTAAGAAATACGATCTACCTTTTAAGAATATGAAAATTTTTTATGCAGACTATAGATCCCCTTTTAGGAATGTCATCTCCCTTTCAGGAATATGATCCCCTTCTCAGAAATACAAATCTCCCTTTCAGAAATATAGTCCTCTTTTCAGAAATACAATTTACTTTTTCGGAATATGACAATTTTTTAGGTAGGCTATATGATCCCCTGTTAGGGATATGCTCTACATCTCGAAAATATGAGTCTTTTTTAAAAATACAATCCCCTCCCGTTAATTTTAAGAAGTTACATTATTTTTTAACCCAAATTATAATTTCTACTAACAATAAAATTCTACCCATAAACAATAAAAATTTAATTAGTTTTAGAAAATTACATTATTTTTTATCGATAGTCCAACACTGAAATACTTTTTTTCCAGCATCATTTTTTTCAAAATAGTAGTCGGGAAACATTCAACAAACATGAAACTCCTACTATAATATTCAACATAGTAGGGGAGGTAATTGTACAACAAAATATTTACATGCCATTACACACTACAACGAACCAAGCACACGACACGCTCCCGCAATTTTTCATTTTTGTGGAGTCATTAAGTTTTATTATTTTTCCAATGTTCCTGAGGACTTACTACATCGTCAGGTAAAATTTTGTGTGTTAGCATCTGGATAACCTATAACTATCGAAAAGAAGGAAAAGAGAACTGGCTAATAAGAATAGTTCGAGAGTCGTCTAGACTGCATAGGCGTCATACACAGGCTAATTAGACGTCGGAGGGAGTGGAAACTCCAGAACACCGTTTGAGTGCGTCGAGAAAGCGGATTAAATTTTATCCAACAGGGTGTTTTCAATGTGTTAACACAGGACTTTCAGACTCTGTTAAAGATATTTAATTTAAATATTTTATGTTTTGAATTATCATCGTGTAGTTATAATGGTTTATTGAGTACAACCTGGTTATCGAAACGAATACAATTCTAAAGAGGTTTTTAGTCATTTAAACGCTTTAAACCAGGTCGTATAGATTCCTTCGTTTCAGCCTTCGCCTACAGCCTCAACGTTAACATGGTGGAGTCGATCTTCATGAAGCCTAGACTAACTTGGAATGGTTTGTACATCTCTGTCCCCTCTAAGACATCTGTGCGGGTCTCTATCCCGAATGTGCCACTACGTATTCACGGTACTTCTGTGTACTTTACTCTGGAATCGTTGAATAATACGGATGTCGATCTCGCTAACAGAGCGCTAGGGCTGGTAAATTAAACTTTTCAATGTCATCTATAGCAAGTGCACTAAGACAACTAAACCAGGTTCTTTAGATTCCTTCGTTTCAACTTTAGCTTACTGAATAGCCTCAACGTTAACATGTTGGGGTTGATCTTCATGAAGCCTAGACAAACCTTGAAATGGTCTATGGTCTCTGGCCTTTTTAAGTCCTCTGTAAGGGTCTCTATCCCGAATGTGCTACTTCGTATTCATGGTACTTATGTGTACTTTACTCTGAAAACTTTGGTAATCCAGTTGTTGATGCACACTAGAGCTGGGTGCAATAACCACCTTTATGATATAACGGTATTCAATTCTTTAGAGGCACTACCAAGGTAAATGATTTAGAGGCACGACCAAGATAATTGAGTTAGAGGCACGACCAAGGTTATTGAGTTAGAGGCACTACCAAGGTAAATGAGTTAGAGGCACAACCAAGGTAATTGAGTTAGAGGCACGGCCAAGGTAATTGATTTAGAGGTACTACCAAGGTAATTGAGTTAAGGGCACGACCAGGGTAATTGAGTTAGAGGCACTACCAAGGTAATTGAGTTAAGGGCACAACCAGGGTAAATGAGTTAGAGGCACTACCAAGGTAAATGATTTAGAGGCACGACCAGGGTAAATGAGTTAGAGGCACTGCCAAGGTAAATGAGTTAAGGGCACGACCAGCGTAATTGAGTTAGAGGCACTACCAAGGTAATTGAGTTAAGGGCACGACCAGGGTAATTGAGTTAGAGGCACTACCAAAGTAATTGAGTTAGAGGCACGGCCAAGGTAATTGATTTAGAGGCACTACCAAGGTAAATCATTTAGAGGAACAACCAAGGTAATTGAGTTAGAGGCACGACCAAGGTAATTGAGTTAGAGGCACGACCAAGGTATTTGAGTTAGAGGAACGACCAAGGTAATTGAGTTAGAGGCACTACCAAGGTAAATGATTTAGAGGCACGACCAAGGTAATTGAGTTAGAGGCACGACCTAGGTAATTGTGTTAGAGCCACGACCAAGGTAATTGAGTTTGAGGCACTACCAAGGCAACTGATTTAGAGGCACGACCAAGGTAATTGAGTTAGAGGCACGACCTAGGTAATTGTGTTAGAGCCACGACCAAGTTAATTGAGTTAGAGGCACTACCAAGGTAACTGATTTAGAGGCACGACCAAGGTAATTGAGTTAGAGGCACGACCAAGATAATTGAGTTAGAGGCACGACCAATGTATTTGAGTCAGAGGCACGACCAAGGTAATTGATTTAGAGGCACGACCAAGATAATTGAGTTAGAGGCACGACCAAGGTAACTGATTTAGAGGCACGACCAAGGTAATTGAGTTAGAGGCACGACCTAGGCAATTGTGTTAGAGCCACGACCAAGTTAATTGAGTTAGAGGCACGACCTAGGCAATTGTGTTAGAGCCACGACCAAGTTAATTGAGTTAGAGGCACGACCAAGGTAACTGATTTAGAGGCACGACCAAGGTAATTGAGTCAGAGACACGACCAAGGTAATTGATTTAGAGGCACGACCAAGATAATTGAGTTAGAGCCACGACCAAGTTAATTGAGTTAGAGGCACGACCAAGGTAACTGATTTAGAGGCACAACCAAGGTAATTGAGTTAGAGGCACGACCAAGATAATTGAGTCAGAGGCACGACCAAGGTAATTGATTTAGAGGCACGACCAAGATAATTGAGTTAGAGGCACGACCAAGGTAATTGAGTTAGAGGCACGACCAAGATAATTGAGTTAGAGGCACAACCAAGGTATTTGCGTCAGAGGCACGACCAAGGTAATTGAGTTAGAGGCACGACCAAGATAATTGAGTTAGAGGCACGACCTAGGTAATTGTGTTAGAGCCACGACCAAATTAATTGAGTTAGAGGCACTACCAAGGTAAATGATTTAGAAGAACGACCAAGATAATTGAGTTAGAGGCACGAACTAGGTAATTGTGTTGGATCCACGACGAAGTTAATTGAGTTAGAGGCACGACCAAGGTAACTGATTTAGAGGCACGACCAAGGTAATTGAGTTAGAGGCACGGCCAAGATAATTGATTTAGAGGCACGACCAAGGTAATTGATTTAGAGGCACGACCAAGGTAATTGATTTAGAGACACGACCAATAATCGAAACAATTTGCTGTAAACCTCTTCCTTCTTTATATTTTTTTGGCAAACAACACAGACGCGCAATAAAGTTTGATACAGTTGCTTGTCTTCTGAGTTAGGTATCCACCAAACCCGTACAATTTCTTCAAGGTATTTAAATAAATCTTGTACATTTCCCAATAAGCTGTTTTCAATGTTGTTTACCGTCCTTCGCTGACAAATATCTCAAACTTTCTTTATATTGTAATTAATCCATGGCTACAACAGCATTACTTTTTAAAACGGCGGAAGGTGCGGAAAGACCTTGCCCGCCCGGCCGTACCGACCAAGTAAGCACATACACATTTGATTAAAGGATATAATTTTTTTTTTCAATTGCCCGTTTGTGCCGAGTCACCTTAGTGCATGCGTAGATTTAAAAGGTTTATGAAAAACCTATTCGAGACTATAAAAGCTACAAATCCAGCTGGAACATCTTTAGTTTGATACACTTCCTACAAGCAGCGATCGTCTGAGAAAATGTTTTCGAGCATTGCGCTCCTGATATTTAAATTTGTCAGTAGTTAGTCTTTACAAATACCTGTCGTCAGTCGTGGCCACCTTACTTTCAGTCCTATAAGCATTCCTTGGCCCAAATAGGTCAAGGTCCTCAGCCACACTGGCCCTCATTCTTTTTAGACATTTTTGGACTTACTCCTTCGTAACAGCTTTCGAGTTGGTGTGTTATAAATCGAACCATTCATAATAAATTTGAGACCTTCATTTCATCGTCGTTAAAGTCTCTTTTTCAATTAGAATATATCTTTTCTATTCAACCAATTCTCTTATAGTTCACAAGATACGCCTTAGCTATCATATCTCTCTAATAAAGGAGACATTCTTTTCTACTGAAGAAGTCTCACACGATTAAATTAGTACAATAATTATTAGTTATTCACTTCTAATTCTAAACTCATAATCTAAGCTCTTTTAAATAGCGATTTTAACGTTGATACGGAGCAGAGTTTAACCTCACAAAAAACCCCTTCTATATTAGCAATCCCAATGTTTGTAATAAACTGCACAAAAATATAAATTTCCATAGCATTCAAACTGTTAAAGTAAAAACAGCGTTGATGATGAAAGAATATTTTCACAATATAGTGTTAGTTCCGTGCCAAGAAGCATTTCGGCTCCAGTTTCCAGGTAACAAAAAAACCAAACAAAACTTCAATCCACAGCTTACCGAAGGAAATCGAAGTTATTGGCTGCAATTACCACTCTTTTGTAACCGTTCAAAACATACACACTGAAAACTGTTGAACAATAGCCCATACTTCAGTACACCTCATTGCAGTGAACTGGCGATGCATTCTGTGCAGTGTTTTAACAGCTCTTACAGTACAGCCACGATTAACCAAGGTAATGTGCACCGGATAATACTCGGAAGGCACGGGTTCTGTTACAAATCGAGAGGGAATCGTATCTTAAACTAGTGAAACAGATAAAAACGTTGTCAAAGGCGTTAAAAAAGATACCTAATAAAGTATGAAATGAAAAACATGTCAAACATAAATTAAAACAAGCATAAAATGAAAAGTCGTACATAAAGTGCATGTTCCAGTTGATAAGAATTTTTCAAAGAAGTGAAAAAGTATGTTTACGTCGTTGCTCTAAGAGCAAAACCGTGTGTATGTGCAGTTTATTATTTTACTACCTCGATTAACCCAGAACTCGGTTATTCGGGGCTCAGATAATCGAGGCTCTACTGTACTTGACAACAACCATGCGAATATGTATAGTGTTGCAATGCCTTATATTTCCGAATTTATTCCAACAGCTGGAAACATGTTTAGGGTAAGTCTCTGAAGAAGCCATTAAACTATTATAGCCTATATCTGGAATTCTAAAATTATCTCTGTCGGCTATAAACAGACGTCTCTTATCAGGACAGTCATCGTAAAGGCTTATATTCTCGCCAGTTGAGTACAGACGATCGTATCTAAAGACCGTTAAAGTCCCCAAAAGTTTTATGAATATTTAAGTATAATAAAAATACTAAGCACGTCCATGAGATATGTCCGATCCGGCGATCTTGGATCGGGGGAAATTCTTGGGTTTCTGGGGAATTTTGAGGGAAATATAGTTTACGCAATTTGTATTAACAAATTGTTTCCTTAATTAGAAGAATTTATAAACGGTTTCTGAATTTTTTTAAAAAATCGAAAGGTACCAAAACTCGTTTATCAAACGGACCGATAGGTTAAAATTCGTATATAGTTGTCTGTTATTTTCTTACTATAGCCCCGTATCGTGTTCTCGATTCGGCAGCGCGGAGCAGTTCGGCTCCACAGAAGGAAAGAAATCACCAGACGACGCCGACTCGGCAGAAACTTGAGCTCCTCACATTCGGTGATGTATTGCGGGTGATTCATATTATTTAATACATATAAAAACAGAAAACAGTTGTTGCTAACTTTTTTAGTCTCAACATTGAAACACGTTTTAAAAATTTACTTTATTCAATTCCTTCTAATATCTCATACTCTCCTTATATATGTCGTGTACAAACTTACAGTCGTTAATAAAATACGTTTTTATTAATTCAATCTAATCCAAATACACCTCAAAGACATGAAAATCTTACCTGATGGATCAAGAACATACCCTGAATGTAGGCACTGCCCAGGGATACAGCTTAATCCCGATCATCTCTTCAACTGCCCGTCCATCATTGCGGCACTATTTAAAATTGATTTAAACTGTTCTAGGGAGACCCTTTATACGGACAAAGCTGCAGATGTGGCCAGTGCAGTGCTTCACGCCTTTGGACCCGTGTAACTGTGCTCTCTCTATCTTTCTCTGAAGACTTTTTTTTCTTTTTTTTATTGTTTTTATTGCACTTGTCACACGACAACAACAACGACAACAACAAACCAAATACATTTTTTTAAAGTGTAGTACATGATAATTGATGTTAATACAGTTCTTTTTTCAAATAATAATTCAATTACAGAAAGTCTATTTACGACCTTCGATTGAGCCTGATTAGGAAACATTTTTTCTGTGAATAAATTAAAATATTTTTTTTAACATTTATAATAAATTACCTATTAAAGTCTTTTCCATTTTTAAAATCTAATATTCTTAATTGACAAAATATTACTTATTGGTATTTTTAAATTAATTTTTTCTTCTATTTAATAAAACATAGGACATCAAAAGGCATGGGGGGGAAGGCATGTGAAATAATATAACAGACATTTTTATAAATATGATTCACATTTTTAGTAACATTTTGATAATTTATTTAGGTTGACAATAAAAAACTGTTAAATTTTCAAGGATAAACCTTCATCTTATTAACATAGTTGTTAACACAACTATTAATTAATATAAAACAATCGTACTGACATGGCCAACTGCAATAACAGTAGGCTACCTAACCTCAATAATTAATAGCAACTGACACAGTTTGGCCTGTGTGAAATCACTGTTAGTCACATCACTGACACACAAGCACGCGAGCGCGTGCACACACACACACACACACACATAGGGATTTAACAGCTGTTTGTGACTTCTCTACTCAAATTTTCATGTTCACTCGCTGTTGTTTAGCCCTCGCCTCTAATTTTCATCTAAATTGTCCTACCAAGATCACCTTGGAACCCAAGTACACAAGCAAATTGCTCATTAATATGTAGGAGGAAAAGGTATAAACTGCAGTAAGAAAAGAAAGAGACGGGAGAGACGAAAATAAGTAGATATTCAGAAAACAGAGAAATTGGGAAGGAGAGACTGCAAAGGAAATGAAGGGGAGAGAGACAAGGGAAGGATAATAGAGAGAGATGAGTAGTTTAATAGTGAAAAGTAAAATAGAAAGAGTGTGATATGAGAGAGAGAGAGTGAGAGAGAGATAGGAATGGGGAGTGAGAGAATAGAAACTGGTAAGTAGTTATACAGGAAATAGAGAAAGAGAAAAATAGTGCTAAATAGGACATGGAAGGGAGATATAGAAGAAGGAAAGAGAATAGAGAGCGATAAGTATATAGGCAGAAGAGGGAAAATGAAAGGGACAGAAATAAAGCAACAGAGAATGTTACGTATAAAGATATAGAACGGGGAAAGGGAAGAGAAATAAATGCTAGAAAAGGAAATAATTAGAGAGAAAGAGGGTGAGAGAGAATGGAAGGCAGACAGAAATGCTTTCAAACGTATTCCTGACAGACAACACGGCTAAGAATCCAAACTAATTTCACGGATAACATTAAACGAATTATGAAAGAATTAGGGTGTAGGCTTTGGAACGGAATTATGTAAATGCTTCAAAGCAGAAATGAGAGCTTTTGTTATTTCCACATCAGCTCATAGAGTTTACAGGTATAAATTAACTC
This sequence comes from Prosapia bicincta, assembly GCA_036971475.1. Lineage (NCBI taxonomy): Eukaryota > Metazoa > Arthropoda > Insecta > Hemiptera > Cercopidae > Prosapia > Prosapia bicincta. Next base: position 85,095,142 of record JBAIZL010000003.1, on the reverse strand, counting down.
TGACATTGCGAGATGTAGATTCCACTACTAAATACAATATGAAAGGTTTGGTATGCAGTCTGAAACAAATTAATTCGACAAAGCTGAACATACTTTTGAAATATTTATGTTCTGACATGATTAGACAACGAAAGAAATTATCTTTTCAACAATGGTATTAGGATTTCCGTCAGGCTATTCATATAACATTCCCTCTTATTATTCATAGATAATTTCAAGAACAACTCATTGTGTCAAGTTCAATTGCCGATTAACTTAATTTACAAACATTATCACTACAAATTATCCATTGACTTAGACTGGTACTTATAAGATTGCTTTCTTTGGTTGATTAGGAAATACAAAAATAACACTTCACAACAAATGAGTAGCCTAATTATTTATTTCTGGAAACACTCCATTCTTAGCTTTAACAGAAATACCTACTAAATAGATTTCACAAACTAATCGTATTACACATTCACGTGTGTGACCCTGATACACTACATCCGGGTGACGTGACGTCTCTGGGTTACCAAGGCAACCACAGGCACGCCCCCAACACACATGTGTTGTTTGATCAGCTGGACCTACAGCCTACACACCACGGCATAGATATTTAATTAACTCTTTCTATCTTTGTCTATTCTACGCATTTTGCATTTTTAAATTACTGTTCCTTTCACGTGCATTAGCTTTCAACACATGCCAATTAGATAGTAATAAACTCTCCAACAACGTGTATAGCTAAACAATGTTAACTAATGGGAAAATTACATAAATATAATATTTTTTTATGGCATACAAAATAAAATTGGGAATTGTTCAGTTCTATAACGATGAAAGAATTAGATCTTTAACCTTTGAATTCCAAAACAATTATTATTTCAGTTTTTAATTTAACGGCATTATATTTTATACATTTTGGCTTTAATAATCAATGATCATTACTACTATAGCCCATGGTTATAGGATAGCTGTGGTGGCTCGTGGGCAGGTTACGGATCAATAGCAAAAAGGGAATACATTTATTTATTATGTAAAATTTAAGTACATTGTTACGAGCGATTAATCGTCATATAACATGATCCATCATTATAAATAATAATAAAAACGTCAGAACCGCAGCGAAATTGTCTCATTTGCAGACAAATTCGTTCGACCTGGTTGCAGGGAAACTTGCAACACCCAGTGACGTCATATCTAATGGAGAAAAAGCATTGAAAAGTCTAGACAGACTAAAACAGCCTGGCAGCGCCGTGAGGCTTCTTAGGTTGCATACGGCCTTCCACTTCGGAAGTGTTCGGTTAAGATCGGCTCCATCCGAAGAGACGCATCTCCGCTCCGATTCGATTTTGCTGACATTCACAGAAAATAATGAATTGAGACGGTTTTGTTAATAAATAAACCAATGACTCGAGATCCGGTATCTTAACCATGTAAAAATAAAATAAAAATTGGCAATATATTTCCTTCAATAGAATAAATGACAAAGTATTAAGCAATATCTACTTAATTTCGCTATAACAGCCCTTTGAGTTTTTATTATTACGATTTCTTTCCCTTAAAAAAAAGCTGGCACTTGTACGGTATGCAGCCTCCATAGGTTTTAGACACAAGCCGCCACTGTAGGTTAGGATTGTGTATAATAGAGCGGACTGAGGGCCATAAAACCTCCATGGATATGGCGGATGATAATGTCATTACTTAAACATAGTTTCGTGTACCTGAAGTAAACCTATTCTCCAACAGCGTTAACTACCTTTATCGTATAGGTAAGATTAATGAAGGTGTGTAACAATTTCCTGTTAGTGGAAAGAGGAGAAACCTATTGCAACCCATAGGTCAGTAGCGCCGCCACGAATTCCATCTGGGGACAACATGAGGGGATACGAGCATTTGGATAAAATTTTAAGCTAATTTATATCCTCAAAGAAAAACTTAACAACTAAATACCACCCTAAAAAACGTAAGTTGGTAAATACCGTATGCTCCAAAATAAACAGTATTGAAACAGTTGTAAGATTTTATTTTACTTACATAGTTTTACAAACACATAGTCTACTAGTAAAACGAAACTTAATCTGTTGATAGTCTCAGGTATGAACGAGTTCTATAAAATCATTTTGGTGAAGAGGGGTTGTTTCATTCTCGCTATGTACATAGTTATTTTTTCCTGTAGTTGGACGATGGTTGTTGGTGGATCATACCAGAAAATCTTCTCCTTCACTATTTTGTTTTTGTAAAATTGTTCCTGAAAGCAGTGTGTGACAAACTTGGCCCTCCCAAATCAGCGAAAATAATGCTCTACAATAAAATTTTTCTTTGCAGTAGTTAGCACCATGTCAGCAAAAACTAACCTCAAACGAAATACGTCCACATGAATACGCGTCAACAATCAAAGTTCGGCACAGCTGATCGAGAAGGCAACTACAGCTGATCCAGTTTCAGTATCGTTTATTTTAGCGCATACGGAACATTACAAACTTGAAGAGGACACAATAAACAAAAAATTTAAGTTCATGTACAGGATATGGTATTTCTATAGCAAATCAAATTAGGCCTAAATGTTACAAGAAATAACACGCCCTTAATGTTTTTAAGCGAATAAACTAACTTCGACTATCATCGGCAACAAGATTAGTGAAAAACAACAATAAAAAATTAATATTCAAAAATATATCTTAAAATAAATAAATAGCAATAACAAGAAATATATAAATATCCAAGTTCTACGTTTCATTTTCATAAACTACAGTTCCATAAAGAAATATTGAGTGTCGAGACTTCTTTGACAGTGCGTTACATCATCCCCAGTACGGCGATTATTTCCTGATACAAGCTAAAGCTAGCCTGTAAGCTCCAAAATATTACCTGATTCCTTGCCCCTTTATTAGAAAGTGAGGATGTGAAGTACCAAATTGGCTGTAATTAGCATGAAACTTTTGTGAACTTCACAAAGTGCCTCTTAAACTAGGTAGGCCTACTTCAGATTGCCCTTCAGGCGTAGGGAGAAAGGCCGAATCGATAATTTGGATTGTTAATAATAAAAAAGGTAGTTTAATTTTTCTCCGAGAAAACACGATTGCAGTGGACATTGCATAATGTAGAACAGACAGAAAGACTTCTTTCTTCCTAGTCTTTATATATAAAAATGTTAGGTTGGTTTGTGTACGCTTCAAAGACTCAAAACGCTCTGTAGCTATTTAGGTTAAATTTGAACAAGACTTACAACCCGCTTCAAAGATTGTTTTTATTTATTTTTCGCGTCAGCAACATACCCGCGATCACGGAAAGGTTTGTCAACTGCCAGCTGTGTACCAGCAACTTTGCCATCTACCGCAAGCGAGGGAAACACTTGCCATACTTATATCCATATGTATAAAAAAGGTTAAGTATGTGTTCTAAAACTCACCGCATTCTGCAGCGATTGAGGTTAATTTTTTCACGACATACAACCCGCTTTAAAGATTGTTTTTACATATTTTTCGCGGCAATAACATACCGGCGATATCGAGAAAACAGCATGTTCAACGCTCAGCTATGTACCGGCAACGACAACCACAGTCACAAGTGATACATAACCTAATCCCAATTACATTGTTTGTTAACAAAAATAAACGTATCCACTTGCATCCCATTTACACTATAAAATCTGCATTAAACATTCCGTTTAATTGAGGCACTTTTGTGTAACCATGTCGTGATGGAGCTGTGCTGTTCGCCAAATCGTAAGTAGAGGCTATTAGAGAATGCCACCACCCACCCCAGCTGCGACTACTTCATATGGTGTGGATTTGCACAGTGAACGGAGTTACAACACAGGTGATCTACTGTCATATGTCCAATCAAGCATTCCCAAGATAACGCGTGAACATACGGGCATTTATGATTACATTATGCAAATGATTAATGGACGGAGTTGGGGGAGGAGACTTCTTCTTGGATGCGCCAGGAGGAACTGGGAAGACATTTCTTATCAGATTAATTCCCAGAGGCCTTAGCTCGATATTTCCTTTGCTCTTTACCCTCTGAAGTATTGCAAAATTAAACGTTTTATGAAAAGTATGGTTCGTTTTGTTCCTCATCTCTCATCCATGTAATCATAATGTGCCACAGCAAAGCGTATCAGGCTACAGCTACTATTATAATATAACAAGATATTAATAATGTCTTCTTTTATACCATTAAGATGGTTTAGGAGAGACATAGAAGCGATTCACTTGGGTTACATGGTATATCGTGAAGTTATATAATTATATATTTGAGTCATTTTCAATCCTGTGGTAGGGTATTTCAATCCTGTGGTATGGTATTTCAATCCTGTGGTATGGTATTTCAATCCTGTGGTATGGTATTTCAATCCTGTAGCGTGGTATTTCAATCCTGTGGTATGGTATTTCAATCCTGTGGTATGGTATTTCAATCCTGTGGTGTGGTATTTCAATCCTGTGGTATGGTATTTCAATGGGGGTATGGTAACCATCATAATGTTTGTTGCGTCTGTCTTTTTAAACAGCGCCTGCAAATAAGATACTGGATTATGGTTGTTGGTATTTGACAGGTAAAAAGATCTTGCGTTTGGTTAGGACGGACAGAAGATGGTGTTGTGACAACACATCCGTCACTGTAAGTAAAAAGTCAGGTGTGAACAATGTAACTAATTAATTGTAATTAGAATATAAAGTAAAAGATGTTTGTAAATATTCAGTACAATGAAGGTATTTGGAACGTGTTGTGAAGAAATGGTTGTAGGCAAAAGCAGCTAACTCAGAAGTGGGGACTTGTTACCCAATAATTGCTCCAGTAAGAGTAGAAATAGGGAAGCAAATGTACCTATGTGTATACTACAAATAGCCCGTGTATAGTGTTAACTAGTTTCACCACTAGTGTAAAAATAAGGATAATTCGCTTAGCGAACTCGCGTGTATCTAAAGGGATAACTACTTGGTCACAAACTTTATTGTGAAAATGTGGGACGATCATGGATGGCTTATTCAATTTGCAAGAAGCGCATACAATCGTGAATTCATTACACCCGCGATTTAAAATGTACTGTATGTACAAATACTAATTGCATTAATAGTTTTTTATAGGCGTTATATTTTTTTGTACAAAAGTTTCCATTTATTATAAAAAACATTAAATTCAATAAAAAAAGATGTTTATATAAACGAAGAAATACACATAAAATTAAAAAGTGCTAAATTAACTTAATAGACAAAATTAACCCAAAGTCAAAACAAAACTTTTTCCCTGTGCAGTAAAACCGAAATAGAAGGGTACCGCTATACCGTGATAATGGATATCCCACACAACTGGCAACTACAAGAAGCCGTTAGTCTTCTCAAGAATAAGCTCGAAAATGAGAACACGTAATTAAAGTTCTCGAAAGTAGACTCGCATTGTTCAAGAACATTAGAGTGTAAGTGATACATATATATAAATATAAAATACGTTTTCTTGTTTAATAATTTAAAACAACATAGGTTATTCAAATACATAGGATATAAAATAATAAATATTTTTGTATTTGAATAACCTATGTTGTTTTAGATATATAAAATAAAATTAAAAATATTTTTAAAACAAGGATACTTTTAAAACATTTATTATTCAAAGCTTTTTGCCGATAAAACAGTACCAGCATTATGTAACAAAATATTTTTACAAAAATTAAATCATATGTACTACAAACAACCATATGTTTACAATATGGTGCTGGTACTGTTTTATCGGCGAAAAACTTTGAATAATAAATGTATTAAAAGTATTCTAGTTTTTGAAATATTTTAAATTTATTAACTATATTACAAGAAAACATATCACCTTATTTAATGTATATATATATATATATATATATATATATATATATATATATGCATCGTTTACTTTTTTAATTTGATATATTAATTTCAATTGTTTTCAAATTTTCATACTAACTCCAGTACCAGCCAGGGTGGGGGGGTTAAGCTCAGGAGGCGCCTGCGGGCGCTGGCCGTTTAGGAGCGATGAGGGTTTTCATAATTATAGAAAATTTCTTCAAAGGATATCTGTAAGAGCTAAAAAAAAAAAATAGGCACAAATATAAATGAAATATAGAGAATTTGGTGTGAAAAAAGGTTTCGATTTTTTTTTATTTCTTCAAAAAAGTATAGATTAAATAATATACTAAATTTTAGTGTGATAAGCCTTTGGTACTTTAGAATTTATTTAACATCTTCATAATTCGATAAAAATGCGTTTGTTGTAAGTTATGTAAAATATTGAGCTATTTATTAGTGTTTTGTGTTTTTATACATTTTCAACTCTTCTGCAAAACACTTTTACAAAGATAAACCTCAGCCTTCTTTACTTTAGCTCCCGAGTAGCATACACTATTTCCTCATGACCGGGGAGAAAAGATTTTTTTGTTTTCTCCGGTGAACGCAAAACTGCTACTTTCTCTCAGGCGTAGCCGTAGGATAGATTTTTCTTTAAAATTTAGGTTCTGTGATAAAATTTATAATCATGTCTATTAATGTTTGTTGTACTAAAATTTTACAACTAAATATAAAATTTTGTAAACCAAGTTTTAAAGTAAGTATTTAATAAAATGTTGGTAGCCGATTATACTTTTTAATAATGGTAAAGCTATTTTAATTACTAGGGCATCAAAAGAAATCTTGCTCGACTATATACTAAAACCTAAGTCCGGCGCTGATTAACTCCTAGAGGAGCTAAGTTCAGCAAAAACGAAATAAACCCATAGCAGTGCTCATTAGCAAGAGGAAGCAGGCGTTTATTTCACCGGCACGCATCAGCATAGCTGACAGGCAGACAACAATCTGTTTAAATTTACTCAGCGACATCTGTCGATAATAAATAATAAGCATTACAATAGTGAAGTATGTTAAGTATGTAGCGTATGAGTCATGGATCGTGGTCTCATTTCATACAGATTAAACGTACGGTTAGTGTGTTTATAGAGGTGCTACAGTTTCTGTTCAACCTAATGATAACTGACTAGAGGAATCCATGGCTTCAAGCCTTTAACATTGTCGTAAAAAAACGTAATTTTATAACCTTAGCCAGAATTCCAATTGGAGGAAAAAACAAAGCATTGTGTATAGGGTGCATGGTGGAACATAACCCTCTCTCTACATGCCTCACTAGTTCAAGGTAGCCTCCTGAAAAGGTCTGCTTTCTACAAATATCTTCATGAATGGTGTCATAAAATTACACGCCGGTATAAGAAGAGTTCAAGGTAGCCTCCTGAAAAGATCTGCTATCTACAAATATCTTCATGAATGGTGTCATCAAATTACACCCCGGTATAAGAAGAATTCAAGGTAGCCTCCTGAAAATATCTGCTATCTACAAATATCTTCATGAATGGTGTCATCAAATTACACCCCTGTATAAGAAGAGTTCAAGGTAGCCTCCTGAAAAGATCTGCTATCTACAAATATCTTCATGAATGGTGTCATCAAATTACACCCCTGTATAAGAAGAGTTCAAGGTAGCCTCCTGAAAAGATCTGCTTTCTACAAATATCTTCATGAATGGTGTCATCAAAATACACCCCTGTATAAGAAGAGTTCAAGGTAGCCTCCTGAAAAGATCTGCTTTCTACAAATATCTTCATGCATGGTGTCATCAAATTACACCCCTGTATAAGAAGAGTTCAAGGTAGCCTCCTGAAAAGATCTGCTTTCTACAAATATCTTCATGAATGGTGTCATCAAATTACACCCCTGTATAAGAAGAGTTCAAGGTAGCCTCCTGAAAAGATCTGCTTTCTACAAATATCTTCATGCATGGTGTCATCAAATTACACCCCTGTATAAGAAGGAAAAGAATTACTTTACGGAAAGAGGGAAATATTTTATTTATGATTATCCAGGTTATTTACGCCTACGGAGGATGCGAAGTTATTACAATACAGGTTAGGTTAAGGTAGGGTGATACAATCCTTGGAGTGTCGTAAACATTGTATAATACCACAGGTATGAAACCGCGTACCTAAAATAGACCTACTTTCTATTCGGGTAATAACGATGTGCCTAAACGATACACTACGAAGGACTATGAAGAGGTGCTTACGCATTACACTAAGGAGGACCATAAAAAGGTGTTTTTTCATTGCACTAGCAAGGATTAAAAGGGGGGCCTACTCATTACACTAAGGAGGACCATAAAAAAGTGCCTTTTCATTGCAATAGCAAGGATTAAAAGGAAGCCTACTCATTACATTAGGTAGGACTTTATAGAAGTCCCTAACCGTTACACTAGGAAAGATTATAAAGAGGTGGGAACACGTTGCACTAGGAAGGACTATAGATAAAATATTAAAAGGGTACCTACTTGTTGCACTAGGATGGACTATAAATAGGGTATTAAAGAGGTGCATATTCGTTACATTAGCAAGGACTATAAAGTGGTGCCTACACGTTACATTAGGAAAAACTATAGAAAAAGAATTAATGAGGTGCCTACTCGTTGCACTCTAATGGACTATAGAAAGGGTATTAATTAAAGTTATGCCTATTCGTTGCACTGCGAAGAACTATAGAAAGAGTATTAAAGGGGTGCCTACTCGTTGCACTAAGAAGGTCTATAGAGAGGGTATTAAAGAGGTGCCTACTCGTTGCACTAAGAAGGATTATAGAAAGAATATTAAAGCCGTGCCTACTCATTGCACTAAGAAGGATTATAGAAAGAGTATTAAAAGGGTACCTACCCGTTGCACTATGAAGGTCTATAGAGAGGGTATTAAAGAGGTGCCTACTCGTTGCACTAAGAAGGATTATAGAAAGAATATTAAAGCCGTGCCTACTCTTTGCACTAAGAAGGATTATAGAAAGAGTATTAAAAGGGTACCTAATTGTTGCACTATGAAGGTCTATAGAGAGGGTATAAGTAGTGCCTACTCGTTGCACTAAGAAGGATTATAGAAAGAATATTAAAGCCGTGCCTACTCATTGCACTAAGAAGGATTATAGAAAGAGTATTAAAAGGGTACCTACCCGTTGCACTATGAAGGTCTATAGAGAGGGTATAAGTAGTGCCTACTCATTGCACTAAGAAGGATTATAGAAAGAGTATTAAAGCCGTGCCTACTCATTGCACTAAGAAGGATTATAGAAAGAGTATTAAAAGGGTACCTACCCGTTGCACTATGAAGGTCTATAGAGAGGGTATAAGTAGTGCCTACTCGTTGCACTAAGAAGGATTATAGAAAGAGTATTAAAGCCGTGCCTACCCGTTGCACTATGAAGGTCTATAGAGAGGGTATAAGTAGTGCCTACTCGTTGCACTGAGAAGGATTATAGAAAGAGTATTAAAGCCGTGCCTACCCGTTGCACTATGAAGGTCTATAGAGAGGGTATAAGTAGTGCCTACTCGTTGCACTAAGAAGGATTATAGAAAGAGTATTAAAGCCGTGCCTACCCGTTGCACTATGAAGGTCTATAGAGAGGGTATAAGTAGTGCCTACTCATTGCACTAAGAAGGATTATAGAAAGAGTATTAAAGCCGTGCCTACTCATTGCACTAAGAAGGTCTATAGAGAGGGTATAAGTAGTGCCTACTCATTGCACTAAGAAGGATTATAGAGAGAGTATTAAAGCCGTGCCTACTCATTGCACTAAGAAGGATTATAGAAAGAGTATTAAAAGGGTACCTACCCGTTGCACTATAAAGGTCTATAGAGAGGGTATAAGTAGTGCCTACTCATTGCACTAAGAAGGATTATAGAAAGAGTATTAAAGCCATGCCTACTCATTGCACTAAGAAGGATTATAGAAAGAGTATTAAAGCCGTGCCTACTCATTGCACTAAGAAGGTCTATAGAGAGGGTATAAGTAGTGCCTACTCGTTGCACTAAGAAGGATTATAGAAAGAGTATTAAAGCCGTGCCTACCCGTTGCACTATGAAGGTCTATAGAGAGGGTATAAGTAGTGCCTACTCATTGCACTAAGAAGGATTATAGAAAGAGTATTAAAGCCGTGCCTACTCATTGCACTAAGAAGGTCTATAGAGAGGGTATAAGTAGTGCCTACTCATTGCACTAAGAAGGATTATAGAAAGAGTATTAAAGCCGTGCCTACTCATTGCACTAAGAAGGTCTATAGAGAGGGTATACGTAGTGCCTACTCGTTGCACTAAGAAGGATTATAGAAAGAGTATTAAAGCCGTGCCTACCCGTTGCACTATGAAGGTCTATAGAGAGGGTATAAGTAGTGCCTACTCGTTGCACTAAGAAGGATTATAGAAAGAGTATTAAAGCCGTGCCTACCCGTTGCACTATGAAGGTCTATAGAGAGGGTATAAGTAGTGCCTACTCGTTGCACTAAGAAGGATTATAGAAAGAGTATTAAAGCCGTGCCTACCCGTTGCACTATGAAGGTCTATAGAGAGGGTATAAGTAGTGCCTACTCGTTGCACTAAGAAGGATTATAGAAAGAGTATTAAAGCCGTGCCTACCCGTTGCACTATGAAGGTCTATAGAGAGGGTATAAGTAGTGCCTACTCGTTGCACTAAGAAGGATTATAGAAAGAGTATTAAAACCGTGCCTACCCGTTGCACTATGAAGGTCTATAGAGAGGGTATAAATAGTGCCTACTCGTTGCACTAAGAAGGATTATAGAAAGAGTATTAAAGCCGTGCCTACCCGTTGCACTATGAAGGTCTATAGAGAGGGTATAAGTAGTGCCTACTCGTTGCACTGAGAAGGATTATAGAAAGAGTATTAAAGCCGTGCATACCCGTTGCACTATGAAGGTCTATAGAGAGGGTATAAGTAGTGCCTACTCGTTGCACTAAGAAGGATTATAGAAAGAGTATTAAAGCCGTGCCTACCCGTTGCACTATGAAGGTCTATAGAGAGGGTATAAGTAGTGCCTACTCATTGCACTAAGAAGGATTATAGAAAGAGTATTGAAGCCGTGCCTACTCATTGCACTAAGAAGGTCTATAGAGAGGGTATAAGTAGTGCCTACTCATTGCACTAAGAAGGATTATAGAAAGAGTATTAAAGCCGTGCCTACTCATTGCACTAAGAAGGATTATAGAAAGAGTATTAAAAGGGTACCTACCCGTTGCACTATAAAGGTCTATAGAGAGGGTATAAGTAGTGCCTACTCATTGCACTAAGAAGGATTATAGAAAGAGTATTAAAGCCGTGCCTACTCATTGCACTAAGAAGGATTATAGAAAGAGTATTAAAGCCGTGCCTACTCATTGCACTAAGAAGGTCTATAGAGAGGGTATAAGTAGTGCCTACTCGTTCCACTAAGAAGGATTATAGAAAGAGTATTAAAGCCGTGCCTACCCGTTGCACTATGAAGGTCTATAGAGAGGGTATAAGTAGTGCCTACTCGTTGCACTAAGAAGGATTATAGAAAGAGTATTAAAGCCGTGCCTACTCATTGCACTAAGAAGGTCTATAGAGAGGGTATAAGTAGTGCCTACTCGTTGCACTAAGAAGGATTATAGAAAGAGTATTAAAGCCGTGCCTACCCGTTGCACTATGAAGGTCTATAGAGAGGGTATAAGTAGTGCCTACTCGTTGCACTAAGAAGGATTATAGAAAGAGTATTAAAGCCGTGCCTACCCGTTGCACTATGAAGGTCTATAGAGAGGGTATAAGTAGTGCCTACTCGTTGCACTAAGAAGGATTATAGAAAGAGTATTAAAGCCGTGCCTACCCGTTGCACTATGAAGGTCTATAGAGAGGGTATAAGTAGTGCCTACTCGTTGCACTAAGAAGGATTATAGAAAGAGTATTAAAGCCGTGCCTACCCGTTGCACTATGAAGGTCTATAGAGAGGGTATAAGTAGTGCCTACTCGTTGCACTAAGAAGGATTATAGAAAGAGTATTAAAGCCGTGCCTACCCGTTGCACTATGAAGGTCTATAGAGAGGGTATAAGTAGTGCCTACTCGTTGCACTAAGAAGGATTATAGAAAGAGTATTAAAGCCGTGCCTACCCGTTGCACTATGAAGGTCTATAGAGAAGGTATAAGTAGTGCCTACTCGTTGCACTAAGAAGGATTATAGAAAGAGTATTAAAGCCGTGCCTACTCATTGCACTAAGAAGGTCTATAGAGAGGGTATAAGTAGTTCCTACTCGTTGCACTAAGAAGGATTATAGAAAGAGTATTAAAGCCGTGCCTACCCGTTGCACTATGAAGGTCTATAGAGAGGGTATAAGTAGTGCCTACTCGTTGCACTAAGAAGGATTATAGAAAGAGTATTAAAGCCGTGCCTACCCGTTGCACTATGAAGGTCTATAGAGAGGGTATAAGTAGTGCCTACTCGTTGCACTAAGAAGGATTATAGAAAGAGTATTAAAGCCGTGCCTACCCGTTGCACTATGAAGGTCTATAGAGAGGGTATAAGTAGTGCCTACTCGTTGCACTAAGAAGGATTATAGAAAGAGTATTAAAGCCGTGCCTACCCGTTGCACTATGAAGGTCTATAGAGAGGGTATAAGTAGTGCCTACTCGTTGCACTAAGAAGGATTATAGAAAGAGTATTAAAGCCGTGCCTACCCGTTGCACTATGAAGGTCTATAGAGAGGGTATAAGTAGTGCCTACTCGTTGCACTAAGAAGGATTATAGAAAGAGTATTAAAGCCGTGCCTACCCGTTGCACTATGAAGGTCTATAGAGAGGGTATAAGTAGTGCCTACTCGTTGCACTGAGAAGGATTATAGAAAGAGTATTAAATGCTACACGTTACATTAGGAATGACTAGAAAAACAATAAATTCCAAATCCTACAGCTTTATGACACAGAATTTAATTAACTATCACATAGTGTAAAAATACGGAAACATATTTCAACTGACGAAATGTTTATTAAACTTTAGAATAAACTGTCTGACATAACCTGGGTATGGTTCAAAAAATTTAAAACTTTTTTTTTAATTGTTATGAAAACATTTCAAACATTTTTGGCAATGGAAAATATTATGTTGATACTATAAGATTTGTGTAATAAATTTATCTGATTTGTTGTCCCATCAAGTCTAAAACAATAACTACCTTTTAATCTCCTCCTTCATAACACCCCTCTGAGGGAGATCACGATCAAGAACGGTGTAAGTAAAAGCATATCTTAATGATCTGACTCGAGGGGCTCCAGGAAGTGATTCTATAGATCTGCATCCTCTTTCCAATTCATGTGCTACCTTTCGTCACATTCTAAATGCAAACTGAACAGTATCCATTCTTCTTTGTTTTACATTAAAATATGAGTAAATACGAAGTTTTTAATATGAAATAATCTTGATGAAATTTGAATATGTAGAAAAGTGGAAACTGTCGCTCTTATACGTGTTTACACTTTATAGTATAGTAAATTTCGGATATGTTTGGCTTACAAGTTATTTTTTTCTTTATTCAAAATTGAGTATCACTCAGTGTTTTTAACGGATATTTGTAGAGAAATTAGTTATTTACTGCTCGTCGGTTATTTAAAGTTTCTAACTTGATAAGGACAAGCATCTGCTGTCGAAAAGTTGTCATTAAAGTAAATAATTGATTCGTTTATCAACGTTTGTTATTATTCACAAAAATAATGTGCCAGTGCCTAAATTAGAAATTTGTTGTAGAAAATAATGACAAACATTTTTGGAAATATAATAATGTATGTGAGATTGTAGTCAAATGTGATGTTTTGTACTTTAAGACTAAGAACACAGTAAAGTTGTTGCCATCCAATCCCTTCTGGACGGGATATGGTATACCGTAATAAGGTTAACGCAAGCATTGCATCCCTCTGTAGCAGAGAAATAACCCATTTTATAGTCGCACTGAAACAGAATGGGAACTATAGTCACGTGTTGGTGGTATACTGTCATTGTGGAAACCTGTGTGACAGTCGATATGGTCAAACAACTTTTCCTAATGGCCTTGTACGCAGGCAAGCTGACGCTAAGCGATGACTACTTTAGCCGGACAGTTGCTACCATATGTTGGGATAGCTTGCGTTCTCTTGCGCATACCAAACTGTCCATTCAAGGTAGTCACTAACATTAAAAGAAGTTATAGTGTTACGTTGTTTTGTGTGTTTGTTAAGGGAATTTTTTGTTTGTATATTGTCTATTCTGAAGAGGCATTTAGGACAACGCTATAAGAGAACGCCCGACATAATAAGATAGATAAAGAAAATCTGAAATATGCGGACATCATTATATCCATTAGTAGCGTAAATGAGGTGAAGTGAGAAATGGGGAAAATAGTGACAGCAAGTTAATTCTATGGGCGAAAACATTAACAAACAAATACAGTAGAGTCTCGAAAATCCCGAGTCCCGATATTTCGAGCTTCCGTATAATTAGACCTATTTCATTTCATCTATCTATTTACAAGAAAATGATAGTTTGAAAGAAACTGATGCGTCGGGCTTCCAAGAGATGTTTATACCAATACGGTCTCCAAAAGAAATGAGTTGGGCTCCCAAGGAATCTTTATATCAATAGAGTATGCAAAGAAATGTTCATTTAAAGTTCCTATTTTTTCTAATGCACAGGAACGTACTTCCGTGTAATCCGAGTTTTCGATAATCCTAGAGGGTCTCTGTACCATCTACCTCGAATTATCGAGGCTCTACTGTATAAACATCCATAAGCTAAACCCAACAATCGGGAAAACAGCTGTTACTAAATCAAAGAGACTCGTTTCTGAGGCACAACAGTAAACTGAATAGGGGTACAAGTGGGAATAGTAAAGGCAAACAGTTCAGTTCAAGCAATGGAAGCACGGACAGTGACCTTTGAAATGTAAGCCTAAAGACGAATATTTCGACCATGTCGCCAACGGAGAATTAACGCATCGATTTGATAAGGAGAAAGTTATTGGAACAACGAACGAGAGAAGAAAACTTGAAAAAGGTAATTCAAAAGGAATAAATGTGGTAAACGGGACAAGAGAACAAATTTCAGCTCAAAATGTTTAGCATATACCAAATCCTGCCCATCATTGCGACTATATATAAAAAAAAAACATTTAAACTGTTCCTGAAAGAAAATAAATAAAAAATTCGTAATATAATATAGATATGGTTTTCGTAACTAAAGAAAATCATGGATTGTGTTGGTATCATTTTCTTGTAATTGTGAACAGAATATGTATTAATTAACTATTTTTAGATACAAAAGGCCAAACTAAAAGACTTATATACTGATTGGAAAAGTCCACTAAGTGAGTAATGGAGTGGATATACAGCCGGTCCCGGATCGATCTGAATCCCTTGAGCTGTGCGTCCAATGGGACCCGACCTGGAATCCAGCAGCACTTCCAGTTTGCTGAAATTGTACCACAACGAAATACTTGTTACACTTGAGAACTAATCTCGATCCGGCTTCGAATGGAACGCACCGATTTGGCGATCCTCACACACACACTTACACGCGCTGACCCGACTCGACGGTTCTACGAATCACCTACTAGGCCTGAGTCTACAATTGAGAACTATTATCTATCCGGCCTCGGATATAATGCCCCGATTTGGCGACCCCCCTTCACATACAAACACAAACACACACACACACACACACACACAAACACAAACACAAGCACAAGCACGCACGCACAAGCACGCACGCACGCACGCACACACACACACACACACACACACACACACACACACACGCACGCACGCACGCGCACACACACACACACACACGCGCGCTCTGACCCGCTCGACGGTTCTAGGAATCACCTACTAGGCCTGGGTCTACAATTAACTATTTTCCATCCGTCCTCGGATCGAACGATTTGGCGACTCTTAAACACACGCACTTACTCGCGCTGACCTGACGGTTTTTCAACGAATCATTCTGGACTAACATTAATATATGTATAACTTATTGTAACTAGTCAAATAACAGTTTTCGTTAAAGATTATTATCCAACAGGCATATACAGCCAACATCTTCTTTCGGAAAATGCTGATTGATGCGGCAATTATCTTTCGCGCTAGCATAAGCACAAAGCTATGGGATAATGTACAGCGAACATACAAATCTGCCACAAACCTGACGCCTAACTGGCACCAACTGCCATGGTTACATAAAAATAGTTGACACTACACGTCACACGTCGTAGCTTGTGATTAAGTCCGAGATAAGGCATGTGAAACGTGAACTCAGTGCAAAGCAATCATCAGAGAAGGGGAACAGAACATGTCCTGTAGTGTATGAATATTCTGTGATTCAGATTACATCGTATAGAAAACATATCAATACACAAAACCCAGTACAAATTCTAGATATTTATGTTACTTTAATAATGTCTCCAACTAATCTAAAATACAGACCATATCTGAAAGTAACAAAACAGATGCTGGCGCTTCTTGCTGATTCAGGGAAGGCTGGTCTTATAAAGGTTTAACAGACCCTTTCCCAACGATGCCATCATTCCTTTAACTCCCAGTGTCAGGTCTTCCTACTTCCAACTATACAAGTAGATGTAACATATAGTAGGACACGTTAAGACAGTTGTGTACCCAGATACCCTGCCCTGCCCACGATATGCAATGAGCAACTTATATCTCTTCTACCGAACGTTTCCCCATTCTTTAATCCTGTACATAAGAGCACATTCTTATCCTTTTCTAACCTTAATAGGCGAATCAAGACGGCTAATATTTACAACGAAAAATAACGCACGAAAAATCTGTTTTCCTCATTACTTCATTCTAAAATAATGAAATCGTATTGCCATATTGTTATGATAAAGACTTGAAATATATATATCATAAATTTAATAATAAATACACAAAAACGTCTTAACCACAAACTTTCTTTAATTTACCCTCATGTACATTTCAGTTACAAAGTAACCATCCTCAGAGGGATAACACACAAAGACTCTTTAGTCAACCACAGTATATACCTAATAAATAGTAATCATAAATTTACTTATATTAAACGTTCAGCAGGTTGGTTTCCTCTTACGTTCAAACGTAAAATATTGCAGTTAACCATGGACAACAAAATCATAAAGAATACAATCATTAATTGTCTAAAACATTTCACAAGTGCAAGGCCAATCAGAAACACACGCAAGCGCGCGCACACACAAACACAAACACACACACACACACTCACACGAGCGCGCGCACACACAACACACACACTCACACGCGAGCGCACACACACACGCGAGCGCACACACACACGCGCGCGCTTGTGCGCTCGAGGATTTCCCAAGATTCCCCTCATGCAGTAAAGTAGTCAAAGACGCTGAACATGTTTTCTTTGTGTATCCTAGGTTTGAAATGCATCGAGAAGAACTCAAAACAATCCTTGAGCAGGAATTCGAGCCATTTACCTTAGTCGAAGTAAACGTGAAATCCGAGGAAGCATGGAAGGTTGTATAATTATTCACGGCTCAAGTCCTTAAGGAATTACGTCACGGAGAACGAACAAGAACAAGGCAAAAGCTGATGAAGCATACGAGGATTACAAAAGAAGACCAAAAGAAGAACAAGAAACCTATTTATAAAGGAAAAGCAAAACTGATGCCTACTTCCGTGGAGAAATTCTTGACAGCGGTTTCAAGGAGGCGTAAGAGAAGCATTATTCAGAGGGGTAGTTTTTAAGTAGTAGTGTGCCCCCTAAACATGAAGTAGCTTGGTTCCTCCCGGCTGAACTCTTTATGACGCTCTGGCCTCCAAAATGGCCGCCGAGAATCAACCAGGAAGTGACTCGTCTGAGAGTCTAGTTTTGTTACAGCTTGGTTAAAAAAAAACAATGTAGATTTCCTACGGAATTAACATCCAAACAAGATGTAGCCATATTGCACTAGCAATGCTTTAAACGTATTGACGATACACCGTCAAGCCGGCTACAAACACGGACTAGACTATCACAAAGCCAGAGTTTCGAGTGCAAACAAAGCTGTTGCCAAGGTGACACTCTTACAATGTAGATTTCCTACGGAATCCACATTCAATCGAGGTGTGGCCATATTGCACTAGCAATGCTTTAAACGTATTGACGATACACCGTCAAGCCGGCTACAAACACGAAATAAACTATCACGAAAGCAGAGTTTCGAGAGCAAACAAAACTGTTTCCAAGGTTACACTCTTACAATGTAGATTTCCTACGGAATCCACATCCGAACAAGATGTTACCATATTGCACTGCTTTTGATTTAAACGTATTGACGATAAAACGTCAAGCCGGCTACAAACACGAAATAAACTATCACGAAAGCAGAGTTTCGAGAGCAAACAAAGCTGTTGCCAAGGTTACACTCTTACAATGTAGATTTCCTACGGAATCCACATCCGAACAAGATGTTACCATATTGCACTGCTTTTGATTTAAACGTATTGACGATAAAACGTCAAGCCGGCTACAAACACGGACTAGACTATCACAAAGGCAGAGTTTCGAGAGCAAACAAAGCTGTTGCCAAGGTTACACTCTTACAATGTAGATTTCCTACGGAATCCACATCCGAACAAGATGTTACCATATTGCACTGCTTTTGATTTAAACGTATTGACGATAAAACGTCAAGCCGGCTACAAACACGGACTAGACTATCACAAAGGCAGAGTTTCGAGAGCAAACAAAGCTGTTGCCAAGGTTACACTCTATACAGTAATAGTATGCAAACATCATTTCGCACGTATATTATAAATAGCGTTCATTATCGAGCTCAACTACAAATGCATCTCAAATAAATAATACAAGAATTTAATAGTGTTTTGCAACATAAACACGGGTTATTCCTTTCGCAAATTCCTATGCACGCGCACATTCGTTTCCAATGGTTTCATTCCTCATACCTTTTCGCATTGTGTTATCTGCTGGAATTAGTAGACCTGTGGCCTTGGGCGCCCATAGCCGTCGGTAAAATGGCCTAGCTCACCCTAATATTTAAAAAACAAAATTAATATCCAAGCGTCATATGTAGACTAATGGATTTTTTTCAAAAGCTTTTTTAAAAATTGGTCAATTGTAGGACTAAAATATTTATATAAAAATAATATGTTTTCCTACAGTTTCTACATATATTTGTTTTTTCATTAAAAAGTAGGAGTAATTAGTTTAATGCGTTTATTTTCTATAGGCCTACATTAAATACAGTGCTACTTTAAAAGTAGCAACAGGTTAAACAAGGTTAAATATTGAATTTTTAGCTGCTTAATTACTTAGTACTCAATGCCTCCACGTCCTGCACCCCTACAAACTTCCAGATGGGCGCCCATGCGTGTGGTATTTCTGCTGAACTATCAGTATATTCACAGTTTATTCATCTTCCAAAATTCTTTCCTTGGAGGATCAGTGTTGCTTAAGTCAGTTGTTATGAGTTTGAGGTTGGATTCTTTAGTAGGACTTTAGTTTATTCCCAAAAATAGCACATATTTTTAGGTGAGGGGGTTTAGGGACGAGGGACTACTAGTTGAAAGACAAAGTTTAAACCGCAAAAAAAATTAAGTTTACATTAATAGACGCAAAGTTAAATTTATGAAATTTTGGTGCATCTTGTTTTGTTATAAATATATCGGTTGCCTTGTAGTAAAAGCTTAAACTAGAGTATCAACACTTGTTGACCCGATAGTAGATATATACTGTCCACGTTTCAACCTGTCGAATCACATGGATATTACTCAAGATCTCAGGCAGAATCAGGAGCGTGTACCAGGAATGACGGCGCGTTTGTGGAGCTTCCTAAGTGTAAGAGAAAAACGTTTTAAAAAGACGTAGAGGTACATAACATCTTTGGCGGCAGTTTTTAAGGATTGCATTAGGTAATACGATTTCCATTGCCACATACTACCATACTCATGACCGTTAACCACAGCTTGACGACCCAATAAACTCGTCTATTTCTAAATACACGCGACTACCACATGCACCCATCATACTGCAGTCTTCTTACGCTAAAACCTAATAGTAACATCTATATAAACGGCTGAAGTTTACGGGTATGCAGTACAAGTTATCTGATGTTTGTAGCATGGCTAGTAGCAGGTTGCTACCCCTTCCTATGTGGATGCCTACTTTGTAATATTTTTTCGATTCTCTCACGGGGTACGGGTAGGCCTACTACAGTTTGGTGCATTACCCTTTAAAGCAATACATTGGCCTTCAAACTGCAACACCAGCATATGCGCAACCCATACAAATTCTGCTCTTTTCCGTTAACATATTTCACCAAAACTGATTAGAGTTTTTACTTGTAAATATTTAATAATTTATTGTTTTTGTATGTGTTTATAATTTTGTATTATTATTATTGCACCAGGTATTAAACAAACCTAAAAAATAATTACATTTAAATCAAAATAAAAAAATACAAAATAAAAATATATTCTTAAAAATACAATAAACTGTTTTGAGTGATAAAATCTCAACCAAGAGCAATAACAACAACAAAAAACTATTACACATAAAACTCCTTATTAATAAACAAACAGGCTTTGCTTCTCAATACTTGAAAGACAAATTAAGACAAATGCAAGTTTTGCAGTTCCAGAGAGGTTAGGTTTTATGGGCCAAAACAGACATTAACAATGATAAAAAGAGACATTCCGAATCCTAAGTCTTGGAATCGCGCCAAGCCTCTGTGATCATGGAAAATATGCGTTTACTAAATTCTTTAAAGCGCTCATAAGCATTTAAAGCGAAAATGAAGCAAAAGGTGAACGAGTTTAGGGAAGAAGTTTAGGTAGATTAATTAAAACATATTACAACCTTTGTCTCCAAAACAGAGATAAACCGAAAGAATTGGTTACTAATGCAATACGTGTATTATGCGTACGAAGTAATTTGTACGAATATCAGTGGGCATAGTTATCTTACGGGAGAAGTGTTGAAAAGTGTAAAAACGTCCTAAATGTCAACGTCTTAAAGTGAGACATACAGAGTTGTTGTTTCATATATACAAGTTGTAAAAATATCATAAGAAAATACGTGGAAATATAAGATAACCTTTAAATTTAGAATACCTGTAGCTATGGAATTAGAAATGTAGTTAGAACCAAAGTGTACAGAGAAAGGTTCTGGTGATAGTAGTAGGACAAAAGCGTACGAAGAAATCTTCTGGTGGTAGTAGGTAGGATCAAAGTGTGCAGAGAAAGGTTCTTTAGCTAGTAGTTTGAACAAGAGTGCCAGAGAAAGGTTCTTTAGCTAGTAGTCTGAACAAGAGTGCCAGAGGAAGGTTCTTTAGCTAGTAGTCTGAACAAGAGTGCCAGAGGAAGGTTCTTTAGCTAGTAGTCTGAACAAGAGTGCCAGAGGAAGGTTCTTTAGCTAGTAGTCTGAATAAGAGTGCCAGAGGAAGGTTCTTTAGCTAGTAGTCTGAACAAGAGTGCCAGAGAAAGGTTCTTTAGCTAGTAGTCTGAACAAGAGTGCCAGAGGAAAGTTCTTTAGCTAGTAGTCTGAACAAGAGTGCCAGAGGAAGGTTCTTTAGCTAGTAGTCTGAACAAGAGTGCCAGAGAAAGGTCCTTTAGCTAGCAGTTTGAACAAGAGTGCCAGAGAAAGGTTTTGGAGCTAGTACTCAAGACAAGAGTATGCAGAATGATTAATGCATTATGCATATTTTGAATTAATATTTAAAAACCTACCTAAACAATGCAGCGCTGTCATATTGCATCTTAAGCATCAGGCTGATGTAACTTCTTATCAGTCATGTCCGATGCAGATCGTTGTTACTTCAAAACTTTCTATTGCAAGACTTTCGTTAAAATCGTGTGTGTTTTTGTTTTGTTTGTTCTTAGTTATAAAAACAATCAGCTTGAAAATATTTGACGTTTAATCTACGTTGGATTAATTTTATCTTATTTGTGAGATTTGTGTTGTACTCAAATCAATTCTAAATCTTACCGTTAAAGTTGCGGGAAATACGTAAAACTTCAGAATTATTTGGCCGGAAACGCCCTGACAATGTAGGAAACCCCTTTCCCTCAAATACGCAGATAACGTTTTGATCTGCAAAAAATAAGACGTCAAGTCAACATTGACATTCTTAGACTATAAACAAGAAAGGAACCGAAATAGGAATATGCCTGAAGAAGTCTTTACTTCTCTTTACTTGGCTCTTTAGCCAATATGTTCACACTCACCTTGTTACACTTGGATCGGCCTTGATGGGAATAATTAAAATCGTAAAGTTGTCGTTGATGAAATTCTCTTAAAAATTCGTTAAATTCAAGAAAAATATGAAAAACAAGACCCAGACCTTCAAGTGAGCGAATGGTCTAAATACATTTAATCAAACCAAATTTGGCAAACTTCCAGGGCGATAATTTTCATAAACTCTATTTCTAATTTAGTGTACGAAAATATGGAAATTTTGTTTCTGACATTTATTCTATTTTCCGTTATCATGTTGGTTTAGGTTGAAAACAAAACATTCAGTCATTTTTAAAAGAACCAGTGACGGCATTTTGTAATTTGTTGGACATTGATTTTATGTATCGATGATGCCAACTAATCACTGATGACGTTATATTTCGTCCTGACGGCTTTAGGCGATGCTTGGCTACAAATGCCAAATGAATCACGAAATCAAAGCGGTTTGACATTATTCCTCTGAAACTCTCAGCATCGCGTAATCAGGCAGGAACGAACAAGCGACACGTTTTCCGACATAATATCAGTTTTTCAAATATCCAAAAAAAATATTATTTTTGTATTATTAACTAAAACAGCAAAAAAACTAAAGCAACAAGAAACCAAAGCAGCAAGAAACTAAAGCAGCAAGCAACTAAAACAGCAAGTCCCTAAACGGCAAGAGACTAAACAGCAAGAAACTAAAACAGCAAGAAACTAAAGCAGCAAGAAACTAAAACATCCCCTCACCTCAATATGTGTTGTTCTCGTTGCTAAACGTTTGATTTTAATGTGTTGTATGGTTATTTGAAAACACCTTATTTTTATCCATACAGGAATGAATATAACTTATATATACGAATACAAGGACAGGAAGCTTATTGCTTCTTTGTAAGCGATAAAAAAACACCGAATATTTTCACAGACCAAAAGCCTCTATCGATTTCCAAAACAACATTCAACAGTGACCAAAGTTTAACCAAGTTTACAGTGAATCGAACACTACAAAAACACAAGCAGGTAGGTATTTTAAAACGCAGATTTCAAACGTGTTTATTAATACATAGTAGATTATATCACACACGTGCGAACGGATCGACTTCGATAATTATAGGGTAACAAAGAGAAAAATGGAAATTTCCGACCTACATAATTTATTTATCTAATAGTAATTTTAATATTTTATAACCTTCTAGCTATTTCGAAAATAATAAAACGCCAATACGCCCATAGTTTACTATTTTGAATTATTTATTACTAAGTTATTTTGTATTTGTCTATATAATTAAAAAAATTAACTCAGAAGCTCAAAGAATTTTTTAAAAAATGAAAAATATTCCATATGAAAACTAAAGTTTGTAAATAATTGCTTTCAAAGAATTTACTAATATTTTTGTGGTTTAATACGATAAGTCAATTTGGCTCTTATAGGCAGGACTGGAAAGGATTGTGAGTAATAGAAATGCATGCACAAGGTATCTTGTGAGACTCCTTCTGGGGGAGGTCGTAGCTAAAGGATTTTAGTCTGTAACCTGTCTTCTGTACCAAATGACTATCTGAGCTGGCCCGGACGTGCCTTATCACTCGCGGCCGCTCGCAGCTGTTTAATTAGTCAGGTATAACTGGCACACTAGATGTTCCGTTCTGACCTTCGAGGGGCAAGTGATGGCGAGCGGGAAAGAGGGGGGAAGAATCAATGCTTTTTTGCAAACATTGTTTTTCTTGTAATTCTAACCGTTTTAAAGGCACTTGTATATTATATACGTTCCAAGTAATATTACATATGTTACATTCTCGTATATATATATATTACGTTATCCATTGTGTTTCCGTTGCACTGACTTTATGAAGTTAACATATTACTATTGTAAGTAATTTTATCCACCATTAAGTGCATTGATTTTACCTTGAGTGATGATGCGCCTTTCGGTCACTTGATCATTGTCAAATCACTGATTACTTTTTCTCCCTTTTTTTGCTGTTTGTTTTTATGTTTTTTATTTTATTAATTAATTCGTATCCATTTTTTATATTGTATGTGTTGGAGAAAAAGTAATCAGTGATTCGACAATGATCAAGTGACCGAAAGGCGCCTCATCACTCAAGGTAAAATCATTGCACTTAATGGTGGATAAAATTACTTACAATAGTAATATGTTAACTTCATATATATATATATATATATATATATATATATATATATATATATATATATACATATATATTTAAGTGTGACTGTTGTTATTGTCGTGTACTATTATCATGCCTCCCTCCTGTCTTGAGTAAAATAAAACAGAAAAAAATTCCGTGAGATAATTTTCATAACAGGAATTTCAAAATCTTAAATGTTTCGCTCGGAATTTCAAAACATACAGCTATATACGTTTTGCTAACGTTGGGTGCAAAGTTAGCACAGTCTGAAGCGGGAGGAAATCGAGAGTCGTAGTACACAGACCAGGGCCGTACATACAGCCCGTAACCCGTGTATAGCCCAATAAAGGTTTAGCATAACAATATTTTAAATTAATTGTTAATAGAAATATTAAATACTTTATGGAAGTTAGGCAATTATGATTAGGGTATAAAAGTTGGTATACTTACTGGGGATGTTAGTTCGTGACTCGTTAGAAAACAGATTTGGGCAGTTGCTAATAGTAAGGGACTATAAGGACCAGCTTCGGGTAGCGGAGAGATTTAGAAAACAGGTTACATCATACAGACTATGATACTGGATTTATGCAAACGTAATGGCCAGCAAAATCCTGGAACATATAGCCTACATCCCTGATGTTGAATTACGAAAGAGGAATCTTTAAAAGGAATAAATAACCTGTTGTATATAACTCCCAGCGGAGAAAAATCACTTTTTAACATACTACCTCACATTTTTCTTCACGTTGACAAATATTTTCTCTAGGCAACTCGCCTTGTGTTACAAATAATGTTAAATTGCCTGACATTTACATGTAACAAGCGAATCGATCTTGTAAAGGAGACCTATTGTTTCCAAAGTTCAAGTAGCAAAATGCAGCAAACACCGTCAGAACAGTTGGATGAAGTTAGGTTAAGCTAGGTTAGCTTACTTAAGATTAAGTAAGGTTATTTTAGATTAAGTTAACTTAGGTTAGTATAGGTTAAGTTAGATTTTGCTAGGGTAGGTTACTTTATAATTAGGTTATGTTAGCTTAGATGAAGTTAGGTTAGGTTAGCTTACCTTAGGTTAGGTTGATAAACGTTAGATTATTTTGCGACTTGTTTTGGCGGAATGGTGTTCTTCGTAAATACACTGAAAAAGCCTTGTTTTTACCACGGCACATAGTCAAACTCGTGAGCTTCCAAATTCAGTGAAAAAGTGATTGATAAAATTTCATGGTTTTTACATTTTCAAATTATTATGATTGAAGGGATCCTTAAGACCAGGTAGATAAATGGAGCGAGTCCCACTAGAACCAACAAACCTCTGACTGGAGGATGCTTAAGGCCAGATGGATAAATGGAGCGAGTCCGATTAGGACCTAACCACCTCTTACTGGAAGATGCTCAAGGCCAGATGAATAAATGGAGCAAGTCCCTTTAGAACCTACCCACCTCTGACTGGAAGATGTTTAAGCCCAGCTGGATAAGTGGAGCGAGTCCCTTTAACCTACCAATCTCTGATTGGAGGATGCTGAAGGCCAGTTGGATAAATGGAGCTAGTATCTCTAGAACCTACCCACCTCTGACTGGGCGATGTTTAAGGCCAACTGGATAAGTGGAGTGAGTCTCTCTAGATCCTCCCTACCTCTGACTGGACGATGCTTAAGGCCAACTGGATAAGTGGAGTGAGTCTCTCTAGAACCTACCCACCTCTGACTGGGCGATGTTTAAGGCCAACTGGATAAGTGGAGTGAGTCTCTCTAGATCCTCCCTACCTCTGACTGGACGATGCTTAAGACCAGCTGGATAAGGAAGCGAGTCTCTCTAGAACCTACCCACCTCTGACTGGGCGATGTTTAAGGCCAACTAGATAAGTGGAGTGAGTCTCTCTAGATCCTCCCCACCTCTGACTGGACGATGCTTAAGACCAGCTGGATAAGGAAGCGAGTCTCTCTAGAACCTACCCACCTCTGACTAAGCGATGTTTAAGGCCAACTGGATAAGTGGAGTGAGTCTCTCTAGATCCTCCCTACCTCTGACTGGACGATGCTTAAGACCAGCTGGATAAGGAAGCGAGTCTCTCTAGAACCTACCCACCTCTGACTGGGCGATATTTAAGGCCAACTGGATAAGTGGAGTGAGTCTCTCTAGATCCTCCCCACCTCTGACTGGACGAGGCTTAAGGCCAGCTGGATAAGTGGAGCGAGTCTCTCTAGATCCTCCCTACCTCTGACTGGACGATGCTTAAGGCCAGCTGGATAAGGAAGCGAGTCCCTGTATTACCTGCACATCTTGAATTGGACGATGGTTAACGCTACCTGCGTGAGTGGAGCGAGTCGCTTTAACATATTCTAGAATAAATTATTGTTAAAAAAAAAGAAATTCGTTAATAGACAATTAAAATACTGGCAAGTCTTCCTAAATGTAAACACTATCTCTTAGTAGAACTAATAAAACTATGTAAATGAATGCATATCTACAAAACCAAATTATCTGTGATCCATAACGCTATTAGGTGTACACATTAAAACGGAATATATAATTAGCTACATTGTTATCGTAAAGGCTATTTATATCTCATTCATATTAGTGAAAGCTATGATAGACGTACTTTTACTTACACATTACAATAATTATTCTTTCATAATGAATAGTTACGCATTAAAACTTAGATAAGTATGCTAATACCACTACACAAACGGTCATCAAGAAAAGCAACTAAAAATGCTTAAAGTTATGTTGCTTCTTCTATCGTCTATTTGTGCGCGCACGCATGTGTGTGTTTTAATGCGCACGAACACGCACATGTGCACGCGCGCGCACACAACACACACATATACAAAACACGCACGCACACAAATATATATATATATATATATATATATATATATATATATATATATATATATATATATACCAGTTGAACTTCTATATAACGAATTCGATAATCCAAATCAAAAATTCGTTAAATAGAGGTATTGTCTTGTCAAAAATACTCCTCCGCCCTATCCTACTGCAGAATAAAATGACGCGTCTATTCACAAACACAAAAGAGTATAATATCACGGGCATTTGTAAAGTAATAGGTCAAAGTTAAGATGAGAGTAAGTTTTATATTGTTTCAAGTTACAGTGTTTCAAGATATATGTAGGTGAAAATCTCCGTATGAAATAGGCCTACAGTATGCTCCGTACTTTGTATATTATGATGAGTATAATCTAATGTTAATGGAAAAATACAAGCACCAGGCGTATACAAACTGAACTGCGACGAAGGTAACAAATTCTACATTGGACAAACAGGTCGCAGCTTTAAACAAAGAGTCGAGGAACACAAACAAAACACCAACTCAACATTTTACAATCACATAAAAGAAACAGGACACAAATACACAGACATTTACCATAACCTAGAAATCCTACACATCAACAAAAAACGACCACATCTCAACACACTAGAACAATATGAAATTTACAGACACACAAAAACACAAAGTACAAACATATTAAACGAACAAACACAATACAAATCACACATACTCTTTGATACTATCGAAAACCTACCTTTTAAACCGCTTGCCCCAACATCTCCAAGCAGAAGACACTGATGAAGATCGGCACATAGCGATCGAAAACGTTCTGTCAGTAAGTTTTAACAAATTTACTAAATTTAAAGTTCGGATAGTCATAAACTATTTAAGTGATTAAAAAGGAAGAATATTGTATAAATATGGTAATAAATGAGTGTACTTACTAATGTAATTCATTTCCAAGAAGCATAACTCGTAACTACAGTACTACATTTTAATCGAAGGCCACTCAGTACATCAATTTATTAACTGACTTTATTCATTTAAATACAGTACACACTCAACACAAACTGTATATACAGTACACAAGTCGTAATTAGAGAATAAATTAATAAAAATGACGTTTTGATTCGTTTCTAGTGTTTGAAGTTTTACTTGAAAAAATGAGTAATTTGTTGTGTTCCACTTTGCATTTCAATGAAACAGTTTTGTTTTAAAATCTGATCCAGATTTCTTGGTGTAGTCGATAGCGAACTCTTGAGGTATACCGAATGTTTTTAAAACATCTAACTTCTTTACATCTTTATCAACCTCTTTTATAACGTTCACTTTTTCTTTAACACTTGAACATCTTCTTTTTGACATTTTGTCAAAGCTCGACAATCTCACGTCACGAATGAAACAGAGTAACTGAACTAGCAAGGTTATTGTGAGGAAGAAGTCCCTTCCCAATCCAGCAATGGTGGAAAATGGAAAGAATTCGTAGCTATAAATGGCGAATTCTTCGAATCCATTTTTTAATAAAGTTTAGTCTACTGATAGCTGGAAGTAAACAGCAGTAGACCTACAATACTGTATCCGGTGTTAGATGAATCATATTGGCTACTAGCTGACAATCTCTTGATTCACTGCACTTCTTGCTGAAAACAAACAATTTCCTGAAAGTACCTATTTGTGAGCTGCGGATACAACACATGTTTTTCATCAGTTGGAGAAAATATTTCGTCATTGAGAAGTCCGAAATTCGTAACGTAGAGGCATATTATAGTACTAGTTCCTAAAATCTCAAGGGATGCAATAAAAATTCCTTACTTAAAGGATTTCGTTATAAAGACGTTCAACTGTATGTATATATAAATATATGCATGTACATATGTATGTAATTATGGAGGAAGGGAAAGACGGAAGGAGAAAGGTAAAGATAGGGGGAGGAAAGAGAAAAGAGAGAGAGAGGAAGAGAGACAGAGAGAGAGTGAGTAAACAGTGGAGGAAGGGAATGGAGAGAAAGGGGGAAGAGAGAAAGAAGGAGAGAAGTTAGGTCTATCGCTGAACTCTATTTCTAGACTACGAACTAAATTCCTAATTTACCTATTTAAATTTTATACGTCTGAGTTTGATAATGTCTGTATTAGTGCAAAACACTGCAGATAAGTTAGAATATAAAATAACGTTTTCAAACTGGAATCCTATGGGGTCTAAGGGGCAACTCTTCAAAGTAAAATAGATTGACTAAGTTTGTTGGTTTCGTCAGTTTATTTATTAATTTATCACTTCAAAATGGCGTCTTAAACAACACTTAATCCATGAGTCGTAAACTTTATACTAAAATATTAAAACAAAACACACAATACCAGTGTAACTTTAATAACAAATTCTTTATGCTTTTTTTAACTTTAACCGTGTTTTATTGATATTAAAAAAATAAATCACTGTTTAATAATATTTCAGAGGTGCGGGTACAAACTATAGTAGAATTAAAGACAATTATTTCCCAACAAATTTGAATACTTCAAACGCTTCGGTATTACAGACGCGCTCTTCAAGTGAAATTTGCTTATTGTTAGCCGGCCGCACACCAGATACGACACGCTGCGGCGCGGCGTAGCAAGTCGTGTTCGCCTCGTCTCGCCGCGCCTTGCCCGATGAAGGCGGCGTTCTAGCTAGACGACGAAAAATTGGTCGGTCGTCCGTGCGACCGAATCTTGTCTGACGACGACATTGAGTGTCCACAGTGGACAGTGAGGTCAGTTCCCTCTCCAATTCGACCATTATCACCATGCTGAAACGTTGGGAATAGACGTAAGCTAGTGCTGCTGGACAGTTCTTCTATATAGACTATGTTTACCTTAAGAAGGACCCATTGGACCACAGAAGCGCTACAAATGAGATTTGGAAGGCCAGGTATGAGTTTGGCGAGTTTAATCATTTTTACGACAAGTTGAGATTGTACCTTGAACTGTTTAAAAATTACACTAGGATGTCAGAGGATACATTTGCCCTCATCGTCACCGAATTGAAGAAGGACTTTACAATGAAGAAAACAAATATTAGGCGTCTAATATCTGTGGAAGAATGTCTCATTTTACCATTAAGGTGAGTCAAAAAAAGATTACATAATATTCGATGTACAGTCTTCACTAATCAACGACTCGTCAGACATGTTCACTGTTCGAGGCCTACAACGCACTAGTCGGTCTGACGACCCACACGACCAAAGACAAACATGGTATCTTTGATCGGTCGCGTCGGTCGCATCGTCGTTCGCGCAGCTAGGACGCTCTCGCGCTTGTTTATATGTTTAAGATTTTGTGTTGCGACGGATTCGCTCGCTCGGACGCCCGACCGATTTTTCATCGTCCAGCTAGGACGCCGCCTCAGTAGCAGCATAGGACACAGCACAGCAAGGCATCCCCAGTCTCAGCACACTCTGTGGCGTAAAATGTACTGACAAGTGAAGTATATGTGTAGTTAGTATGTTACGTATTTCGTGAAACGAACGCAGAAGAAGGAGTGACTGTTATAGCGTTGTGGGTGCTCGTCTAGTTTATGGATTATGGCCCCAATAGAAAAATGTGGCTACACCCCCATAAACGAAAAACGAAACCTACTATCTTTTATCGTAGAATTAAGAGCAGAACCGGAAAAATATTTTAATTATTATCGTATGATCTAACGACATTTAATTATTCTTGAGTTGATTACTCCAACAATCTACAAAGAAAATACAAAAAAAGCAAGTGGAGAACCCCGCGCATGCGCAGAACGATGCCTTATGTATTTTCTCCGAATTACGAAAATTGACTGGGCAGTAGAAAGCGCCGTGCGGCACTGCTTCGCTTTGCTTTGCCGTGCCCGATGCAGCACCTTTATTTAAACCAATACAAACCCTGAAACAACATACCCTATTCATCAATGTAACATCTGATATTCTCAAGAGATTAATACACTATCAACAGCAATAACGAGGCTTTTGAGGATATGTTACATTGAACATTGAGTATATTGTTTTATAATGTTCTTGTTAATGAAATGCGCGCGCGCACGTGTGTGTGTGTGTGTGTGTGTGTGTGTGCGTGTGTGTGTGTGTGTGTGTGTGTGTGTGTTGAGTTGTGTTTGTGTGTGTGCATGTGTGGGGGTGGGGGTAGGGAGCGCACGCGTTTGTATGTATGTGTTTGGCTGAAATATTTAAAAATATTAGGACTTTCAAGAAGTGATACCATACCTCTTCAATGTCCTGATAGCTCCGAGAACTACAGTAGCCAAAACCAGAAACAACTTATAAGGCACGAGACATAGCAAAAGACTTGTCCACCCTATGTACACTGACATAATTGTCATTTAGGCCTGACGCACATGAGCTTGAAAGTAATCGGGACGCCGAGATATATTTCAAGCGGATACGCAGAAGTACATTGGGAGTAATGAGGCAACGCACATGGGACGCAGATAGCTATCGGATAACCTCGGCCAATCTCGATAGGTATCTGGACTGACGCAGGTTTCTCCTCCTATCTTGGCGTCAATCCTATCGCCAGCGTTCTACTAGTACACAGTTGGTAATGAAACAGCGCACATGCACCACAGCTTACTTTCTATCTGTTTTATTTTATCAGGTAGGTTTACGATAATATAATTACTAATTTCATATTATTTATATGTTTAACTTTAAATATGATTAAATAACCAATTGACATCAATGTGTAACATTAATATTAATTAGGTTAATAATTTGTTTAAATATCAATGACGATTTATAGTTTTAAATAATAATCTTTAATAGTTACTTATCATTTTATTTAATATCATATATATATATATATATATATATATATATATATATATTTATATTTATTTATTTATTTAGTAATTAAATCTATCAGCCACGGAGAGTGAAGATTTGGACGTGGATGTAGAATTGTTTATAGAGGAAATTAAACAACATAGGACAATATGGCATGTGCGAAACGAAGAGTATAAAGACAGGGTAAAAAAAATCGGCTTGGGAGGAAATCTGCTAAAACTGATTTTAGATTTCCAGACAAAATTCATCAAAAGATAGTGTAGACATTCGAAAATAATTAAAGAATTTGTGTTCATCTTCCCTTAAATCAATTGAACGCACCTTTTAAATATCTCTCATTATTAAATGGGTGAATCTAATATCTTCTTCTTTTACTTTCCCTTTCACCAATGAATGTATACACTAAGTACGAAAACGCTACTTTCTTTTTGTAAACTTACACTTGTTTATGATCCATCTCGTAGGAGAAACAACATAGAGTGAGCCAGTCCCCAACATGGAAAATCAAAAAAAAATGACGCGAGCTTAAACTCTATCTCATGTGCGCTGAAACTGCGATAGGTATCAAAAAGATTGGACAGAAAACTATTTCGGCCCCGATTACTTTCAAGCTCATGAGCGCCGAGCCTTAAAGTGGTTTGAGAACTCGCAGAGTCACTGTTGGTCGAACCTCGCTGATGAAGGCTTCAGTCCAACAAAACCACTATGCCTAGGTGCGAGAGAGAGAGAGAGAGAGAGAGAGAGAGAGAGAGAGACTGTCTGGCCTTCTACCTACTATAGTCGGTAAACTCTGCTTAGCTCAATTCTCGTGACTTATATCTTAAAGACATATGCGATGTCAGAAACATATGTTTAGAGCGACTTAAGAGTGAATCAGCCACATTTCCTGTGGAAATACACTAAGAAAATCATCTCTAAAGGGCGATATTAAAATACTATGTGGTACATACTCTAATTTAGAAATCGTGACACACTCAATTTATTACACATAAAATTTTGCTCTGAGTTTTGAAATTTAAAATATAGACTAACCATCCCAAAGCTTTCTCTATTCGAAATCAACCGAAGCGAAAATGGTAATGAAACTGCCCGTCTAGAACAGATGTTACAAGGTTTCAGTCGGCACAACAGACACGTTAACTGTATTGACGTGTAATGCAGTGTCAAATTCAGTGCAGAGATGCATAAATACATGCAATATAATGAAGCGAGAGGTTGTGTGTGCAGCACGTCAAGAACATACCGATTCCGTTTAGATTCTATGCCCAATATAAAGCAACGCGTTAGTCACGGATGAGAAGTATACAGTCGCCTACACCCTCGAAAGCAATATGGTTTTAAGCAACAAGATTTTATAAAACTAACTTAATAAATTTATTATTAGATAACATTGTTTTTGTATATAGTTGTATAGCGATCGGCGTGTATGAATATTATCGCCTACGAAGGCTAAAAAATATGGGAAAAAGATTAGAACATGAAACTATCAGGTAAAGGTTACAAAGATGTTCATAACACACGTGTGCAATGTAACGAACCTGAAATAGGATTACTGTATTACGAGGCCATAAAGAAGTGTCTCTATAAGAAGAAGGATAAGAGAGCGAAGGTAAAATTAAGTAGCACAAAGGAAAGGACATGATGATCCCCTGGTAAATGTGAAAATTTGCTTGAAGAGGAAAAGGTGGTGAAACGAAGAGTAGTTCGGACTTAGAGTACGCTAGCCTTTCGACTTTATCTCTAACCACAAAAGAAACATAAAGATAGTTGTGCACATTGGAAGTATCTATTACGAAGCATATTGAATCCACGCCTCCATGAATCCAACCTCAAATTCGAGACTCCCTCCCGAGTGACTAGCGTCAAGCCCGAAACGGAGGGGGTGCTTGAACAGTCTTCTGACCTCACTATAAGGCCTAAACTGTTCACCAACCCGCCCCTAAACTACTACGATTTCGACCGCATTTTCAGACCTACCCGGGACAGGTAAAACCTTCCGAACGAAGGTTTCCACCTTTTTCGCACCTCCGATACCCATCCAGGTATCTGATTGGTTCCATCCAGGTGGTGCAATCGAACTTCCATACACTTTCGGTTGGCCTTATTCAAGGGCCAGACCCTCGAACACGTCCTAGATGCACATAAGCCCATCCCGTTAGACCTTGAGAGAGGATCATTATGAAGGAGACGAAAAGGCCGATGTTTTCGCTAAAAACTTCACCTTGTGCTCAGTCCTACTCTTCTGCAAAGACCGCAATCAACCAAGCGGTAAACAACTGGACCAGAACACGCAAAAGGCAAGCCAGCATAGGTAAGAATTGGGCTAAGCTGATAGACTCTCCCATACCCCGAAACTTGCCTAGAGATGTAGCAGTAGCTGCGTTCAGAACTACCACTGGCCACGACTAACTGGCAGCCCATCTGCACCGCATCGGGCTAAGCGCAGACGCGGCCTTTACGCTGTGCCAACCTACCCCAGTGTACGGCCCAAACAGCCAACCTTGTGGAGGAAGAAGAAGACAACTACAGGGAGATCGCCCGCCTCTACTGGTCAGCGCCCCGCCAAATGGCTAACCTACCAAGGGTGGGCGTTGGATAGTAAGGATCATTGTGAAAGTGTATTGTGAAAACGACGAAAATAAAGATGGTGACAAATGAAGAATGAGGACTAAGGGCACATAGGTATAGGGCCTGTCATCCCTTCACTGAGTAACACAAAACTACACGGAAGTATTGGGGGGGGGGAATTCAACATGTGAATTCACACTCCCACAAACAAACAAATGTTATTTGACCAAAGCCTGTTTTGAAAACAGTTGAGCTGGTTTCTTTATCCGCACCAGAAAAACAACTCAAGCACTCTATACTGGGCACGTATGTTCTTTGGAATTATGTTTGTAATAAAACATGGCGGTTACGTGGAACAATCTCTAAGCAACACACGAGATAAAGTGCGTACAACGCTTTGGCCCGGCTTATCGCAGTGTGTCGGCCACAAACATGGCCTTATCGTGAATTACAGAGCGCTGTGGGACTTCACTTGTAACTACGCCAATCATTTCACAGCTTTTATACAGTCTTTTTACTGCCTCATACGAGTTATTAACAGGCTTGCGAACTTAGCACATATCTATTAGCAGTGCCTGCACAATATCGTTGATCGTCGACATGTGTGAGACAAGTTATTTGTATGTATTCATGGTATACAATAATACGTTTTCTTACCGACCTTTTACCCTGCCTTACCATGGCCATTTCTCTTCTCAATTGTTAAGTCAGTAAGAAAGTAATGGTTTATCCATTGACTACGAACCTAGTTTCATAGACCTGTGCCTCAAGGAATAAACCTCTCAGAGGAACCAACCCCTGAATTTTTGATAAAACCAATTAGCCTCCGATAAGCCCTGTTCAAGCTCCTTTTCGGGTAGTGGAATCTTTGAGAGACACTTGTGATTTAAAGACACTACCTGGATATCTAGTGAACTTATCTTATTTAGAATGAAAACACAGCTAATTGGAAAATATACCTTTTTATTTATTTGTTCCAAGGTTCCAAGGTTCACGTCTGCTCGCTTTGAGAGCCTAATGCATTCTAATTCTGGATAGCGTCTCTTTTGTGAGGCCCGTCTTCTCCAATTTCAAACTTCCCATGCCCTAGTATCCATTTTTCAACTTTTGCCCAATCAGAAAGCCGTTGCCATGGCAATTGACTTTGTTTGCCATTTTTACCTTTTATTTAATAACGTATTTGACTTTATTTCTTCTTATTTAATATAATTTTCTTTTTTAAAATTCCTAATCCAAAGTTCGACTGTAGCGCTTTTGTTTCGTAGTGACAAGATTTATAATCAATACCCTAGGCGGATTTTTCCGGAATCAAATATGACTGCTTCTAGTATAACCTAATTTCTAGGCTATTACATTTTAACATTTAATCTTTACTTTTACATAAATACTATTTTCCCTAGCTAGGCCTAATTTACTTTCCTCACATCTTATAAATTTACATTCTTTATTCCTGATTATATTTAAGTACAATTATTTTAATAGCCGGCATCTAGGCCGAGTTTGTTATACTACACAATTACCGTCTTTTTTGTATACATTATTTAGGCTATCCACTTTGAAGTGATAATTTTTCTTATGATTATAATTTATGTTTTTTAAGTTTAAAGTTATTTCTAATTTTCTTCATTTTACTATTATTTACCCTAGTTTTAATATTATTATTATTATTATGCTTTAAAATTTTTACATATAAATTTAGCCAATTATTTAACCAGGTTAGGTTTGATTCTGGTATTCTGTACAATTACCCTGATTCTTTGCATCGGACATTCTGGCCGCTGCAGTTTGTATACTCTTATTCAGCTTATTTGAAGTAAAAACGTTCATGGCGTTTCAGACATGCTAAATATTAAATATATTAGTTTATAGTATTTTGTTGTAATGATCTTGATTTCACTGATTAAATCATAAAGAAGCAGATCCAGAACTTCGTTAAAGGGGGCCCAAGGACATCAGAGGTTGTAATATCCCCCCCCCCCAATAAGTCAAATTAACTTCAAAGCATACTTTGTTTTACTCAGGATAGACTTTTGGGGGTAAGCACAATTACAGACAAACATGGGGTGGTTTCGGGCGGAATATTTTCAAAAATAAAGGCCTGGAAATAAAATTTTAAATTATTCTTGTACTTATAAATCACAAGAAAATTTGGCGTTTTTCATCAAAACATGCATTTTACCTCAATTTACATAAATACCAAAATTATTATTTTATACATTATACAAAATATTGTTTAACTGTCATCGTTTCATCAAACGGCTCGGTCTGACGAGGACGACGTGGAGTCATAATACACAGATTGTTAGTACAGCCGGGAACTAGTGCGCGACTTGTAACATGCCAGTGTTGTTTATGCTTAAGCTGGAACTACAATGTTATCAGATGAATTTCTACACCTAACATTACATAAATGTAAAAACAATATACATTCCTTTAAAATAAAAGCCAAATGGAAAATACAATCGAAAAGTAAAGTGGGATAAATTTAAATGTGTTACAAATATAAAAAATATATTTCTAAAAAAAAATAGTACTCAAATTCTCGGGGGTGAGGCAAGGGACTATTGCCCCTACTACCCCTCTCCTGGAGCGGCCCTTGGTTTTACATTACGAACTAACTAAAAACTCTTAACTTGCTTGCTAACGCGTTTCAAATCGCGTTTTATCAACGAAGCCTAACTTACTCCTGTACTTATATTACTGATTTTTGTGCAGTACGTGTTTTGCTTTTTATTGATATTCTGGCACATTTGGATGTTAGGTTTTGAATCAAGTTTGTCAGTTGAAAGAAATAAGAAGGTAAGTTTAGCATAACTTGAGTTTTGTTCATCGGCAGAGCTTGCTTACTGAATACCGTTGGTCGCTATCAAAGTTGGTTGTTATCATTTCACTGATTAAAGCATAGGTAATTATTTAACTAAATGAAAACTAATAACTTGTTATGGCGTTTCCAAACTGTTGTTTTATGTCGAAACCTAACCTGCTCTAGAACGGCTTCGTCAGATTCGAAACGCGTCAGCATACAGTAGTAAGTTTATAGTTTCATTTAGTTCTGCTTCAACTGCTTCTGATATTAGTTTATTTTATATAATTATACTAATTTATATTGGATATTATATCTAAGTAAGAACCTAGATGCTAAACTAAGATGGAAACACCACATCAAGAAAAAAAAGAAAGATTAAATATAAAATCCCGTAAGCACTATTGGCTCTTGCCTGGGTAGAAACTCGAACCTCTCATTAGAAAGTTAAAAATATGGTTAATGCCGCTTGATATGTAGAAAACAAAGATGTTCACCGAGATCTGAATACCTCGACGATACCAGAAGGAAAAGAAGATGGCCAAAAAACATGAAGAGACTTCACCTTCATTCAAGTGCAGTGGCTCTTCAACTTCTCTGTAACCAGTACATGGTTAGAAAATGGAAGAGAATCATGAAGATCGGCACATAGCGATCGAAAACGTTCTGTCTCAGTAAGTTTTAACAAATTTACTAAATATAAAGTTCGGATAGTCATAATCTATTGTTTAAGTGATTAATAAGATTCACCGAACGTAATGGACTACAAAATTCAAGAATAAAATTTATATTTTAATAAACCTATCACAATGAATATAATAGTTATAATAACTATGTAATAATGTAACGCTTGAAGTATTTTTAAATAAAACCGTTTTTTTCTCGACTGACACCTTTCGGGGATCGGTAACGGACCTTTTATTTGCGTCATCATTTTAAGGTGATATTTAGGTATATGTAGGCCTGTATGCATTAAATTGCTACAGTGTTTTCTTGGCTCATAGCTTATGTTAGCCTACTACATGTAATTGCATATTATTAAATTAAATTATTATTTAATATTAATTATCAATTAAAAGTATAAATATATATTAATTAAATCTTACTATAATTCAATATAGTGTTAAATATTAACTTTGTATTCTAATATTTCAGGTAAAAACGTCTATAGACTAGTCTGACACACGTTTAAATCCAATTGAATTCGTTGAATTATTGTTTAAATGTATTTTTGAACATTATATAAACCAAGGAACTACAGTACATTTGTCATTCAAGTATTCACGTGTGTCGACCGGTCGCACGAGATACGTCATACCACGACCGACCACGCAAGGATGAGGGAAATAAAGTTTCATCTTCTATCCATAGTGACTACGTTCTACACCCAGGTCGTCCTGGAGACCTCTGATTGACGTCACCAATAGATCATACTCAACTCAATCAAGTACGATTATTTTACAGAACAGCTTGAAATTTTCGAAACATTTGTGATTGTTGCTTTTGACATTTCAACGTTTTTCTCATACTTATTTACTTTTTTTCTTGTATTCATTTTAACTAATTCGTACTTGTTAATAAGTTTCTAATTTGTATGTTTAGTGTTTAACCTTTTTTCAATAATTATTAATCTACTTGTAACATTTATTTTTAATTTTCAAATCGATACTAATAACTCTCTCCCTTGGACTTTTGGGCTTTCATACTTAATCCTCTACTTACTTTACACCTGTGATATACCAACCGCCTGAGAGGTGACTATTCCATGTTTGCAAATTATATTGCAATATTAGCAACTAGCAAAGACGTATTTAGTGAAGTAAATCAACATCAACTACACGTAGCGTATTGAAAGATCCTGCACTATTGGATGTTAACGGAATCATCATCCCTTCTGAACATATTGCTAGATATACACCTAGACACTAAACTAAGAGGCGAACACTATATCAAGAACAGTAATACAAACAAAAATGTTTAAGTCAACTCTTGCTTAGGTCGACAAAAAAAAAAGATATCTTATCGATATCTTATAAAAGACTAAAGAGGGGGAAACTTGATCGAGCCGGTTTAGGTTTTTCACGAGAACGTAACTTACATCCGCCCCCAGTAGCATTTGGTGTGAGCTTCCCCTCCCCCCCCCTCTACCTGCCTAACATTAAAATCTATTGCTCCATCGGAAATGACTTTCTGCGCCTGTTATTATTGTTATCTAATGTGTTACTTTAGCCTGGAAATAGATTCCCCCATACATTGACATTTGTGTCGACAAATATTTTGGCCATAAGGTATTCAAGAAGGTAGAGTCCAGTATTACACTTCAACCTCCCATTATTACGGTCGGCTAAAGCCGCGGTTACACCAGATGTCGCAGACAAAATAATAATACGCTTTAACTTTCAGGAGGTAAAGAGCATTCACAGTTTAGATGGGGAGTGGTGGGGGGGGGGGTTGTTCTGCTTGCACCAACAGCCTGCGTAGTTTTGGTGAAACAACACGCAGGCGGATGGTAAGGCCATCGTTCAAAGCAAGATCTTCGTACAGTGAAAATGAGTTGTTGAATAAACAATTTTGACTGAATGAGAACGATCGTTGCGGGAGTTATGTCCCATTATCAACTTATCCCACGAAACGGCCGTCTTCATTTATACAAAACTTAACTGCTACTATAGGTAAATGTTAAAGTGTATTTACGTATTTGTATATGTTAAAGTGTATAAGTATAACTAGTAGCTCAAGTTGAATATGGTCGTTAATAAGGACTTGAATAAAAACACAAAAATACACTTACAGAAACGACGGTGTTAACCTTGCAAGCCTCATCACATACCTGGAAAAAAACATTTTATTTAATAACTGAAATCTTGTATTATTTTATAATATACTTATAATAAACTTTTGTGATGTAAGGGGTTTTGATCTTTAAGTTCCCCCTTTATAACAATCCTCATCTAAGCACCCCCTAGTAAATATATGTATTTAAATATATTAAGTCTACTATATAAAATAATTCTAATTTTAAAAATCCTCAGATTCAATGTTGACTCAACTATGCGATGGAACAAATACTTTGCATTTTATTTTACCAGCCAGTTTATAAGATCGTGACAAAACCAGGTTC
Source organism: Prosapia bicincta (assembly GCA_036971475.1). Classification (NCBI taxonomy): domain Eukaryota; kingdom Metazoa; phylum Arthropoda; class Insecta; order Hemiptera; family Cercopidae; genus Prosapia; species Prosapia bicincta. The sequence continues at coordinate 85,054,861 of JBAIZL010000003.1, read as the reverse complement.
TTAGTAAACAATGTGGTACTTATTAAAACCTAAGCCGTCAGCAGTCTACGTCTTTACTATATATTTCATAAATATCACTTTTTCTCTTAACCTTAAAATAACAATGTTTTATAATCAAGCGATTCGAATGATTTTAGCAATAACATATTTATAAATATAACAAAAACATTTTAAACATAAATATAACATGAAGCAACGTTACGTTATGTGGGTGATGAATGTGAACGCCAAGTAGAATAGTGGTATACATGCGGCGGTTAGAGCCAGAGTGGATCCTCATTTTGTAAGACAGAATTAAGAGCAGAAATAGAGGGGGGAATAAGAACTCTCATTTTGTAAGACAGAAATAAGCGCAGAAATAGAGGTGGGAAAAAGAACTCTCATTTTGTAAGACAGAATTAAGCGCAGAAATAGAGGGGGGAATAAGAACTCTCATTTTGTAAGACAGAATTAAGCGCAGAAATAGAGGGGGGAATAAGAACTCTCATTTTGTAAGACAGAATTAAGCGCAGAAATAGAGGGGGGAATAAGAACTCTCATTTTGTAAGACAGAATTAAGCGCGGAAATAGAGGGGGGAATAAGAACTCTCATTTTGTAAGACAGAATTAAGCGCAGAAATAGAGGTGGGAATAAGAACTCTCATTTTGTAAGACAGAATTAAGCGCAGAAATAGAGGTGGGAATAAGAACTCTCATTTTGTAAGACAGAATTAAGCGCAGAAATAGAGGTGGAAATAAGAACTCTCATTTTGTAAGACAGAATTAAGCGCAGAAATAGAGGTGGGAATAAGAACTCTCATTTTGTAAGACAGAATTAAGCGCAGAAATAGAGGTGGGAATAAGAACTCTCATTTTGTAAGACAGAATTAAGCGCAGAAATAGAGGTGGGAATAAGAACTCTCATTTTGTAAGACAGAATTAAGCACAGAAATAGAGGTGGGAATAAGAACTCTCATTTTGAAAGACAGAATTAAGCGCAGAAATAGAGGTGGGAATAAGAACTCTCATTTTGTAAGACAGAATTAAGCGCAGAAATAGAAGTGGGAATAAGAACTCTCATTTTGTAAGACAGAATTAAGCGCAGAAATAGAGGTGGGAATAAGACTCTCATTTTGTAAGACAGAATTAAGCGCAGAAATAGAGGTGGGAATAAGAACTCTCATTTTGTAAGACAGAATTAAGCGCAGAAATAGAGGTGGGAATAAGAACTCTGATTTTGTAAGACAGAATTAAGAGCAGAAATAAAGGTGGGAATAAGAACTCTCATTTTGTAAGACAGAATTAAGCGCAGAAATAGAGGTGGGAATAAGAACTCTCATTTTGTAAGACAGAATTAAGCGCAGAAATAGAGGTGGGAATAAGAACTCTCATTTTGTAAGACAGAATTAAGCGCAGAAATAGAGGTGGGAATAAGAACTCTCATTTTGTAAGACAGAATTAAGCGCAGAAATAGAGGTGGGAATAAGAACTCTCATTTTGTAAGACAGAATTAAGCGCAGAAATAGAGGTGGGAATAAGAACTCTCATTTTGTAAGACAGAATTAAGCGCAGAAATAGAGGTGGGAATAAGAACTCTCATTTTGTAAGACAGAATTAAGCGCAGATATAAAGGTGAGAATAAGAACTCTCATTTTGTAAGACAGAATTAAGCGCAGAAATAGAGATGGGAATAAGAATTCTCATTTTGTAAGACAGAATTAAGCGCAGAAATAGAGGTGGGAATAAGAACTCTCATTTTGTAAGACAGAATTAAGCGCAGAAATAGAGGTGGGAATAAGAACAGTACAGTACTTTTAACTGTCAAAGTATCCCGCTTTCAAGGTCTGTTGGGGTTAGCTATGCTACCCCTAGGACCAAGTCCTAGGTAGGGCTACCCGGGAGTGGATAAAGGTCCGATTGCACTACCTGGACCGAACTAATCAGACGAGGTATTGAGGTACTGAAACCTGACCGTTTGGCAGGTTCTACTGATCCCGAGTAGTTCTGGAAGAGCGGCCGAACTGCTGTCACTGGTGGAGTTCGTCTCATCTCAATGGCAGACCGGTGACCAGTCAAGGCATTATCGTTAAGGTGTATGACTCTACATATTGGTACCACGGGTTGTGACACCAAACCCCTCCTCGGACTAACGCTAGTTACTTGGAAGGGAGTCACGAGTTTGGATTGGATTCGTGGGGGCAGAGGTATCATTAACTGAACTGTAGATTTCCCCAACTTTATGCTAAAACTGTCCCCATTGGCAACACAACGCCACTTTGCCACAATCTTCTGTTTCTACTTTTTTTTTACTTCTTCCACAACCACATTGTCAAAGTGGTCTACTTCTAGTTATGCTACTTATTGATAGATAGCAGTACTGAAACATATGACGCCTACCGAATGCACATGTGAGACGGAGGTAGCTGGCTAGAGGTTGGCTGCCACAAGGGCTGAGCGGATTTTGGGGGCTCAGAACCGGGTAAAATAGAAACAACACATACCCGACGGCCTTTGCTAACACACGTGAGGGCACCAGCCGATGCAGTCGTTATCGCTGAAGTGGACTTGGAAGAAGCACATCTGCCTACTACACCGCATTAGAGTAAAACACTGACGCTACAAACATCGAGATAAAGTGGGTGTTCCCCTGTCGCTCACAAACCGACTCTGGGAAAGCTCCCTATACTCCGTACCCAACACTTCTCGAACGCTTGGAAGAAGACCAAGATCTTGGTCTTCCCAAAACCGGAAAAAACATACCGATAAGTCATGGCAACTACATTTTTCATAAACTCCAGTTAACAAGAATGCGTAACAGTATTAGAGTTATTGCTAAGCTACTGCAGAGTTAAGGTGAGCGTGGCCTAATGACAGGCTCTCCTCCTATCCAAACGTAAGATACAAAGAGTCAACACACCAATAAAACTATTAGGCGAGGACACACTCACTGGGGGTATCAGGTCAAGTACCTGGGAGTCACACATATCCTATGCTTAACATAAGCCCGCTTTCACTACGGGCGGCCCCAAGGATATGCGTAACAATGTTGCGCAGCATTCTGACGTACGCTTCACTCGTCTGGGGACAACTCACGCACACGTAAACTGCAGTTATTCCAAAACAAGGTTTTGCGAATGGTCACGAAGGCACCTAGATGCACAAGATTAACACTGTCCCTACTGACTCCCTAGCTCTAACCATAAAATGCAAATAATATAATATATACATACTAATACATTCTGCTTCACAGTTATGGTCCAGGTGACGCAGGGGCACATCCCCAGGGTCACAGTATAGACCCAACGGAGGTACTAATTTTTATTTGCATGCCTTTTCAGTTTCGAGTAGGCAGCAGAAGAAGAGGTGAACGTCATTCCTGCCATAGACTCACTAAACAAGTGAGTCCTCCTTATCCCTTAGCATGAGGATATCCTAGCTCCCAGGGTTCCTACAATAGCCTCACTAACAAGGTATTTGTAAGGTAATACTCCTCCTTATCCCTTAGCATAAGGATATCCTAGCCCCCAGGGTTCCTACAATAGCCTCACTAACAAGGTATTTGTAAGGTAATACTCCTCCTTATCCCTTAGCATAAGGATATCCTAGCCCCCAGGGTTCCTACAATAGCCTCACTAACAAGGTATTTGTAAGGTAATACTCCTCCTTATCCCTTAGCATAAGGATATCCTAGCCCCCAGGGTTCCTACAATAGCCTCACTAACAAGGTATTTGTAAGGTAATACTCCTCCTTATCCCTTAGCATAAGGATATCCTAGCCCCCAGGGTTCCTACAATAGCCTCACTAACAAGCTATTTGTAAGGTAATACTCCTCCTTATCCCTTAGCATAAGGATATCCTAGCCCCCAGGGTTCCTACAATAGCCTCACTAACAAGGTATTTGTAAGGTACTACTCCTCCTTATCCCTTAGCATAAGGATATCCTAGCCCCCAGGGTTCCTACAATAGCCTCACTAACAAGGTATTTGTAAGGTAATACTCCTCCTTATCCCTTAGCATAAGGATATCCTAGCCCCCAGGGTTCCTACAATAGCCTCACTAACAAGGTATTTGTTAGGTAATACTCCTCCTTATCCCTTAGCATAAGGATATCCTAGCCCCCAGGGTTCCTACAATAGCCTCACTAACAAGGTATTTGTAAGGTAATACTCCTCCTTATCCCTTAGCATAAGGATATCCTAGCCCCCAGGGTTCCTACAATAGCCTCACTAACAAGGTATTTGTAAGGTAATACTCCTCCTTATCCCTTAGCATAAGGATATCCTAGCCCCCAGGGTTCCTACAATAGCCTCACTAACAAGGTATTTGTAAGGTAATACTCCTCCTTATCCCTTAGCATAAGGAAATCCTAGCCCCCAGGGTTCCTACAATAGCCTCACTAACAAGGTATTTGTAAGGTAATAATCCTCCTTATCCCTTAGCATAAGGATATCCTAGCCCCCAGGGTTCCTACAATAGCCTCACTAACAAGGTATTTGTAAGGTAATACTCCTCCTTATCCCTTAGCATAAGGATATCCTAGCCCCCAGGGTTCCTACAATAGCCTCACTAACAAGGTATTTGTAAGGTAATACTCCTCCTTATCCCTTAGCATAAGGATATCCTAGCCCCCAGGGTTCCTACAATAGCCTCACTAACAAGGTATTTGTAAGGTAATACTCCTCCTTATCCCTTAGCATAAGGATATCCTAGCCCCCAGGGTTCCTACAATAGCCTCACTAACAAGGTATTTGTAAGGTAATACTCCTCCTTATCACTTAGCATAAGGATATCCTAGCCCCCAGGGTTCCTACAATAGCCTCACTAACAAGGTATTTGTAAGGTAATACTCCTCCTTATCCCTTAGCATAAGGATATCCTTGCCCCCAAGGTTCCTACAATAGCCTCACTAACAAGGTATTTGTAAGGTAATACTCCTCCTTATCCCTTAGCATAAGGATATCCTAGCCCCCAGGGTTCCTACAATAGCCTCACTAACAAGGTATTTGTAAGGTAATACTCCTCCTTAACCCTTAGCATAAGGATATCCTAGCCCCCAGGGTTCCTACAATAGCCTCACTAACAAGGTATTTGTAAGGTAATACTCCTCCTTATCCCTTAGCATAAGGATATCCTAGCCCCCAGGGTTCCTACAATAGCCTCACTAACAAGGTATTTGTAAGGTAATACTCCTCCTTATCCCTTAGCATAAGGATATCCTAGCCCCCAGGGTTCCTACAATAGCCTCACTAACAAGGTATTTGTAAGGTAATACTCCTCCTTAACCCTTAGCATAAGGATATCCTAGCCCCCAGGGTTCCTACAATAGCCTCACTAACAAGGTATTTGTAAGGTAATACTCCTCCTTATCCCTTAGCATAAGGATATCCTAGCCCCCAGGGTTCCTACAATAGCCTCACTAACAAGGTATTTGTAAGGTAATACTCCTCCTTATCCCTTAGCATAAGGATATCCTAGCCCCTAAGGTTCCTACAATAGCCTCACTAACAAGGTATTTGTAAGGTAATACTCCTCCTTATCCCTTAGCATAAGGATATCCTAGCCCCCAGGGTTCCTACAATAGCCTCACTAACAAGGTATTTGTAAGGTAATACTCCTCCTTATCCCTTAGCATAAGGATATCCTAGCCCCCAGGGTTCCTACAATAGCCTCACTAACAAGGTATTTGTAAGGTAATACTCCTCCTTATCCGTTAGTATAAAGATATCCTAGCCCCCAAGGTTCCTACAATAGCCTCACTAACAAGGTATTTGTAAGGTAATACTCCTCCTTATCCCTTAGCATAAGGATATCCTAGCCCCCAGGGTTCCTACAATAGCCTCACTAACAAGGTATTTGTAAGGTAATACTCCTCCTTATCCCTTAGCATAAGGATATCCTAGCCCCCAGGGTTCCTACAACAAGGTATTTGTAAGGTAATACTCCTCCTTATCCGTTAGTATAAAGATATCCTAGCCCCCAGGGTTCCTACAACAAGGTATTTGTAAGGTAATACTCCTCCTTATCCCTTAGCATAAGGATATCCTAGCCCCCAGGGTTCCTACAATAGCCTCACTAACAAGGTATTTGTAAGGTAATACTCCTCCTTATCCCTTAGCATAAGGATATCCTAGCCCCCAAGGTTCCTACAATAGCCTCACTAACAAGGTATTTGTGAGGTACTACGCCTCCTTATTCCTTAGCATAAGGATATCCTAGCCCCAGGGTTCCTACAATAGCCTCACTAACAAGGTATTTGTAGGGTACTACTCCTCCTTATTCCTTAGCATAAGGATATCCTAGCCCCCAGGGTTCCTACAACAAGGTATTTGTAAGGTACTACTCCTCCTTATTCCTTAGCATAAGTATATTCTAGCCCCGAGGGTTCCTACAATAGCCTCACTAACAAAGTATTTGTGAGGTACTACGCCTCCTTATTCCTTAGCATAAGGATATCCTAGCCCCAGGGTTCCTACAATAGCCTCACTAACAAGGTATTTGTAGGGTACTACTCCTCCTTATTCCTTAGCATAAGGATATCTTAGCAACCAGGGTTCCTACAACAAGGTATTTGTAAGGTACTACTCCTCCTTATTCCTTAGCATAAGTATATCCTAGCCCCGAGGGTTCCTACAATAGCCTCACTAACAAAGTATTTGTAAGGTACTACTCCTCCTTATCCCTTAGCATAAGGATATCCTAGCCCCCAGGGTTCCTACAATAGCCTCACTAACAAGGTATTTGTAAGGTAATACTCCTCCTTATCCCTTAGCATAAGGATATCCTAGCCCCTAAGGTTCCTACAATAGCCTCACTAACAAGGTATTTGTAAGGTAATACTCCTCCTTATCCCTTAGCATAAGGATATCCTAGCCCCCAGGGTTCCTACAATAGCCTCACTAACAAGGTATTTGTAAGGTAATACTCCTCCTTATCCCTTAGCATAAGGATATCCTAGCCCCCAGGGTTCCTACAATAGCCTCACTAACAAGGTATTTGTAAGGTAATACTCCTCCTTATCCGTTAGTATAAAGATATCCTAGTCCCCAGGGTTCCTACAATAGCCTCACTAACAAGGTATTTGTAAGGTAATACTCCTCCTTATCCGTTAGTATAAAGATATCCTAGTCCCCAGGGTTCCTACAATAGCCTCACTAACAAGGTATTTGTAAGGTAATACTCCTCCTTATCCCTTAGCATAAGGATATCCTAGCCCCCAAGGTTCCTACAATAACCTCACTAACAAGGTATTTGTAAGGTAATACTCCTCCTTATCCCTTAGCATAAGGATATCCTAGCCCCCAGGGTTCCTACAATAGCCTCACTAACAAGGTATTTGTAAGGTAATACTCCTCCTTATCCCTTAGCATAAGGATATCCTAGCCCCCAGGGTTCCTACAATAGCCTCACTAACAAGGTATTTGTAAGGTAATACTCCTCCTTATCCGTTAGTATAAAGATATCCTAGCCCCCAGGGTTCCTACAACAAGGTATTTGTAAGGTAATACTCCTCCTTATCCCTTAGCATAAGGATATCCTAGCCCCCAGGGTTCCTACAATAGCCTCACTAACAAGGTATTTGTAAGGTAATACTCCTCCTTATCCCTTAGCATAAGGATATCCTAGCCCCCAAGGTTCCTACAATAGCCTCACTAACAAGGTATTTGTGAGGTACTACGCCTCCTTATTCCTTAGCATAAGGATATCCTAGCCCCAGGGTTCCTACAATAGCCTCACTAACAAGGTATTTGTAGGGTACTACTCCTCCTTATTCCTTAGCATAAGGATATCCTAGCCCCCAGGGTTCCTACAACAAGGTATTTGTAAGGTACTACTCCTCCTTATTCCTTAGCATAAGTATATCCTAGCCCCGAGGGTTCCTACAATAGCCTCACTAACAAAGTATTTGTGAGGTACTACGCCTCCTTATTCCTTAGCATAAGGATATCCTAGCCCCAGGGTTCCTACAATAGCCTCACTAACAAGGTATTTGTAGGGTACTACTCCTCCTTATTCCTTAGCATAAGGATATCTTAGCCCCCAGGGTTCCTACAACAAGGTATTTGTAAGGTACTACTCCTCCTTATTCCTTAGCATAAGTATATCCTAGCCCCGAGGGTTCCTACAATAGCCTCACTAACAAAGTATTTGTAAGGTACTACTCCTCCTTATCCCTTAGCATAAGGATATCCTAGCCCCCAGGGTTCCTACAATAGCCTCACTAACAAGGTATTTGTAAGGTAATACTCCTCCTTATCCCTTAGCATAAGGATATCCTAGCCCCTAAGGTTCCTACAATAGCCTCACTAACAAGGTATTTGTAAGGTAATACTCCTCCTTATCCCTTAGCATAAGGATATCCTAGCCCCCAGGGTTCCTACAATAGCCTCACTAACAAGGTATTTGTAAGGTAATACTCCTCCTTATCCCTTAGCATAAGGATATCCTAGCCCCCAGGGTTCCTACAATAGCCTCACTAACAAGGTATTTGTAAGGTAATACTCCTCCTTATCCGTTAGTATAAAGATATCCTAGTCCCCAGGGTTCCTACAATAGCCTCACTAACAAGGTATTTGTAAGGTAATACTCCTCCTTATCCGTTAGTATAAAGATATCCTAGTCCCCAGGGTTCCTACAATAGCCTCACTAACAAGGTATTTGTAAGGTAATACTCCTCCTTATCCCTTAGCATAAGGATATCCTAGCCCCCAGGGTTCCTACAATAGCCTCACTAACAAGGTATTTGTAAGGTAATACTCCTCCTTATCCCTTAGCATAAGGATATCCTAGCCCCCAAGGTTCCTACAATAGCCTCACTAACAAGGTATTTGTAAGGTAATACTCCTCCTTATCCCTTAGCATAAGGATATCCTAGCCCCCAGGGTTCCTACAATAGCCTCACTAACAAGGTATTTGTAAGGTAATACTCCTCCTTATCCCTTAGCATAAGGATATCCTAGCCCCCAGGGTTCCTACAATAGCCTCACTAACAAGGTATTTGTAAGGTAATACTCCTCCTTATCCGTTAGTATAAAGATATCCTAGCCCCCAGGGTTCCTACAACAAGGTATTTGTAAGGTAATACTCCTCCTTATCCCTTAGCATAAGGATATCCTAGCCCCCAGGGTTCCTACAATAGCCTCACTAACAAGGTATTTGTAAGGTAATACTCCTCCTTATCCCTTAGCATAAGGATATCCTAGCCCCCAAGGTTCCTACAATAGCCTCACTAACAAGGTATTTGTGAGGTACTACGCCTCCTTATTCCTTAGCATAAGGATATCCTAGCCCCAGGGTTCCTACAATAGCCTCACTAACAAGGTATTTGTAGGGTACTACTCCTCCTTATTCCTTAGCATAAGGATATCCTAGCCCCCAGGGTTCCTACAACAAGGTATTTGTAAGGTACTACTCCTCCTTATTCCTTAGCATAAGTATATCCTAGCCCCGAGGGTTCCTACAATAGCCTCACTAACAAAGTATTTGTGAGGTACTACGCCTCCTTATTCCTTAGCATAAGGATATCCTAGCCCCAGGGTTCCTACAATAGCCTCACTAACAAGGTATTTGTAGGGTACTACTCCTCCTTATTCCTTAGCATAAGGATATCTTAGCCCCCAGGGTTCCTACAACAAGGTATTTGTAAGGTACTACTCCTCCTTATTCCTTAGCATAAGTATATCCTAGCCCCGAGGGTTCCTACAATAGCCTCACTAACAAAGTATTTGTAAGGTACTACTCCTCCTTATCCCTTAGCATAAGGATATCCTAGCCCCCAGGTTTCCAGCATAATCTGTCACAGGGGTTTTCCTGACATGGTTTCTCTCTTGTTAGGATTTTTCATCCCGCTCTTAGCGCGACACTTACCCTACTGTTTCATTTAGTTGTTCCTGAGTCTCAATGGAAAGAGCTGATCAGCTTGGTACATGGGCAATCAATTTCGTTTCCTTCCTCTCGGTAGGGTTACTAACCACAAATGCATGTGAGACGGAAGCAGCTCGCTAGAGGATGGTAGGTTGTGTGCCCCTGATCCGGGTTAAAAAAATTTAATCTATAGCGCTTATTATCTAACATTAGACTACTGCGGGGATGGCCCACTATGGGTATAATCATCATCACATGTGCAGGGCTGATATAGGCCTAACCTCCATCGTAAAGGTGTATTTACTCGTTACATCCTCGTAGGAAGAAGTGTAAGGAACTGTAGAGGGATAACGTAGCCCTGAGGATAGGACATAACTATAACTGGTACTGGGGATATTGTGCAAGTGTGAAAAGGTTTGAAGAAAAGGAAATGGTGACAATGAATACTGAGGACGAACAGCACCTAGGTATATCACCTCTCATCTCTTTACCCAGTTAACACAAACACATATGTACATATTGGGGGAAATATGCAGTCCGACGTGAATCCACGGCCATACGAATCCAACCTTACCCTTGACAGGGTGATTAGCATCAAGACCGAAGCGAGGGTTCCGTGACCCGACTCGTGGTACCAGTATGTAAGAACCAGAAGACCTTATTATACGGCCTGGTCCGAAGGTCGGTCCGGACGAGACGATACTCCAGCCAGACACTACGGTTCCCCTCACTTTTGCAGAACTATTTGGTCAGGTTTTTCGCACCTTGAATAACCCATTCTATTGGTTCCATCAAAGCATTATCCACTCTCGTTTGACCTTACCTAGGCCGGACCGTCAGACCTAATAGGCTACTTAGTTCTAGACGGGCTTGACCGAACAGGGGATGAAAGGGTTGCATATATGTAGTAGCCCTGCTCCTTCTCAAGACAGAGAGAGATGTCCACCCTCTACTCGCGTTTTATTATCAGTTACTCACAAACTATATTCTATATTGTGCTTCTACTTATGAAAAGCTCCAAAACCATTTGTTTCACCCTGTAATTATTTCTGAACGGTTGTTTTGTTATTAAATGGAAAATTACCAGTTTCTATATAATACCACAAGCTGGAACAAATAAGCAGTGTTCATAAAGATGAATGCGGTACCACACAGCACCGGAAAAGAATCATATAAAATTAATGTCGCCAGGTAAGATGTGTAGGCTTGACCCTGGGCGTGTCATTACGGGCAATCGTGCTTCCTAGCGTACTATAAGCTTTTAATCCGATTGTACAACTACATTATTTCAACTGTTTGGGGGGGGGGGAGTGCAGTGGTAGATTTAAGAGGGGTGCTTTAGGGCTCAAGCCCCTCCCAAAATATGAAAAAGTGAAATTTTTTAAACTATAAAATAACACTATAAATGTAAACTAAAATGTCATTTCCGATACCTGCGTTCGTCCCCGATTTAAATATACTTAATAATTAGTAGAATATATTTATAAACCCATATTAATCACTATAATACCATACTGTAATCCTTAATAAATAGGTGGTTTACATTGTAAATATATGGTGAATCGCGGTAAATAATGCGTTTGTAATATCACAAAGCAGGCCTATAACTATTTCCCTCAGATAGAAGACCCTTAGAGTTTACACTATATCTCCTATTTCCCGGACTAGGGGAACCCGTTTCCTCCCCTCACACCAGCCCTCCCCAAAATATTTTTCTAGATCCGCTCCTGGTGGGGAGGATTGTAATTTAACGTAAACAATTTTTTCCAAATAATTTTTTAGTTCCTACATTTCAGAATAAAATGGCATAAAATGCATTCAATAACAACAAATAAATATGACATCTAAACAGTATGCTGTCTCACAACTTTGTTTAAGATTTTGTTCAAAAACCTTTCAAACACTTGCCATTATTGAATACGATTGGGATGTTAATAATGACCTTCTTCCATATAATTTAAAATTACACCGCCATAAAATTATGCTATAGACAAACAAGATTTCTTTTGTTAGAGTTCAATTACGTAAATAATCGCAATTAAATAATTTTTCAAATTAAATCACAAAACAATATAGGATTTAGCGTTGTGTAAGGAACGAATTGCTTTTTTATCAACGCATTCTAGCACAAAATTCCAAGAAACACCGATAACCCGCATTCAAGATCACAATAACAGTAAAATGTTATAATCACGTCATCAAGTCCTTTATAATTATGTTTTTATTAATTTATCTGTGATTATTTCGAAACCATTGCGTAGTATTGATTAATTAGCAGCCTATATTGCCGAAAATAAATTATGATTAGCAACAAATCTAAAAGTGCTGTTTTTTGTTATATAAAACCAAAATTCAAATTACTGAAAAACTTTTTTAGGTATGTATTTTTGTATATTTAAATTTACTTGATTTCATTATACTTTTTTTCTGATAATACAACAGCAGTGTTTATGCAGAGGGAAACACTAACTGACGTCACGGAACAACTGGTTCGAAAATGCTCTGTACACGAGTGTCGTTAGAGGACACCAACAAAGTAGGCAAAGTACCGTAAAAGTACCTCGGCAAAGGACAACGTTAGATTAGGGTATGTTAGGTGAGGTTATGGCTTACTAGCTGCGAAAGAAAGGCACGTCAGCCTTTAAGGCAAAATTACACAGCTGAAAATAATTGTTGTTAGGTTACGTGAGGTTATGGTTTAATAGCTGCGAATGGAAGGATCCCAGCTTTAAGGAAAAATCACACAGTTCAAAAGAATTCCCGATAGGGTAGGTTAGGTTAGGTCAAGTTAGGTTAGGTTAGGACTTTCTAACTGCGAAAGGAAGGGCCGGCAACCTTTAAGGCAAAATTACACAGCTTAAAATAATTGCCGATAGGTTAGGTGAGGTTAGGGCAAGTATTAGGTTAGATGAAGTTATGGCTTACTAGCTGCGAAAGGAAGGATCCCAGTTTTAAGGAAAAACCACACAGTAAATAAGAATACCGTTAGGGTAGATTAGGTTAGGTCAAGTTAGGTTAGGTTAGGACTTTCTAACTGCGAAAGGAAGGACCGGCAACCTTTAAGGCAAAATTACACAGCTTAAAATAATTGCCGTTAGGTTAGGTGAGGTTAGGGCAAGTGTTAAGTTAAGTGAAGTTATAGCTTACTAGCTGCGAAAGGAAGGATCCCAGTTTTAAGGAAAAACCACACAGTAAATAAGAATACCGTTAGGGTAGGTTAGGTTAGGTTAGGTTATGTCAGGTCAGGTTAGGTAAGTTTAGGCCTATGCTTTGGACAAAAGACACGCAAATTATTACACCATGCGTGGGTATTTCTGATTACCTTAAGTACGCCTGCTCTCAACTGGTGACGAAATAAGTCTCTACCTGTTACATCCCCTTGCGAGCAGAAGTATAGAGAAGGGTAGATAGGATTAGGTAGGTCTGAGGAAAAACTGTAAACGCGGTACTTCGAAATATTTTACTCTCGTTTGTTTAGAGTCGCTTATCTGATGTGGACCAGCTCTTAAATCCGGGGTGAAGTGAGGTACATATGCCCCCCGAATGTGATCGCGCGCGTATGCATAATATACACCTATATATGGATCCAATGGTAATAGACCCAATACTCTACCAACACCAAACTATGACCCTACCTATTAAATACCCTCTCTCATTTTAATCCTCTATTATTTTATCCTTACTTTATCTTTGAAAGGGAAGGTAGTGTATATAGAATTCTAGTATAAGAGGAGAAATTGAGAGAGAGTGAGAGGAGGAGGGAGAGAGGGAGGAGGAAGAGAGGGAGGAGGGGAGAGAGAGTATGTGAAAGTATGGGAGAGAAAGACAAACAGGAGTTGGATACTTCTGAAATTTACCATGAACACGAGCACTGTCCTCCCCTTATCTTCCAATGCCGAAATCCTTCAACGCTCCTACTAGACATTACTTTGCATGGGTTTTTCGTTTAGAAACACAAATGAAAATATAAGTTGAACCATGACAGTTTTTATTAAAGAGTAACCCCCAAGCATGACATATTATCTTCTATCCGACCTAACCAAACACCCTCTCAAATGGAAATACTTTTCCCGCCGTGTACCAGTCTAATACCAACAGTCCTAATCCACTATCTGCACCCAGTGTTACGAAGACGAACACTCCAAAACCATATAGGCCACAAAACTCACTGTAGTGTAAGAGTTCAATATAAAATGACACGCAAAGTTCCAAGTTTTGAATTATTTTACAATTAAGTATAGTATTCATATATACTATACAAATATGTGTGTCTGTGTGTGTGCGCGCGCGCTCGTGTGTGTGTGTAGGCGCGAGCGAGCGCGTGTGTGTTGATACTTATATATGGTTTGTCGTATAAATTTATTTTCAAAATAGTTTAAAATTGGTTTTAGACAAGTTGAAATTATTTATTACGGAGGCTTTACATCGTTTATTATATATATATATATATATATATTTTAATTTTTTTTTCGTGCTGTCGTGTGTAAAATAATGTGCTAAAGTATATGCTGAGCGACGACAGGAGACAAATGTATCGCCAATGAGATAACAGATATTACCTCAAGAGCATGCATCCCAACTGTATCAACATCTAAACAAACAGCTAACAATAACGCTAAGAAATATAGCCATTACTGTGCTGCGAGACCATTCCGTATTGTGCTGAAGTGTGTAGAAATACGGGTCAAGGTCAACAGGAAACAGTCGCACCGCTCAATAAGTGCCTATATCGTGAATATTTCTCCAAAGTTGTAGCTTCACTTGAAACGGAAGACGAAGCAAACAGTTGGAATTAAGTGAGTTTAACACACAATAGTGTAAAACAATATCTTGGTTGTAGTGGGGGAGTGATAGAGAAAGAGAGGCAAAGGGAAGAATGATAGGAAGAGGAGAGAAAATTGAAGGGGCTGGAAAGAGAAGGAGGGAGGTAGAGTGTTCCAACATAAGATACAAGTACTGCCTTCCATGGGTCATACTGTATATTTATGGAAAATAATATGACCGCAAGTAAGTTTAATCCCTTAGTATAACCTTAGACACTCATTTACACAGGCTGGAGTAACCTTGAGGTGAATAATGCTCAGATTATTTGAAGCTAGCCCAGGATATATACGTTACAGTTTGATTTAAAAAGTAGTATCCCTCTACGAAAATCGGACACTAAACACTCATGCAAAAGCATGGAAAATAACATGAGTATCCTCCACACGTGGAACAAAGTATGAAATATATAGACATGGTAACACACATAAAAATGACATCTCAAATGAACAAACACGGCACAGATCACACATACTCTTCGATCACATCCCGTCTAACTTTCAAAAAATGGTACCGAGAAAGCACAACTGCAGCATTCCTACGAGGCTGAAGAAGTCGTAATACGAAAACGTTTCCTTCAAGTGAAAGTTGACAATTTAACAATCTTTAGTTAACATAAGGTCTGGTCGCAAGTAATAGCAAAAGTGTAATAAGTCACTAATAATATTTACAGATTTCTGCGATAAAAATTTATTTGAAACGAACATCATCCTGCCTGGTGGGAGTTACTATCTAGTCACATAACTCACATTGAATATTTATTGCTCCTCAATAATGCTTCTAAAACTAAAACATTATTATTATTATTATTATTATTATTTTTGACGAGAAGAACATATATTCCACCAACGCCTTATTTTACACCAAATCAGGTCAAAGTGCAGTCACGTGCCTTCAGGGCGGTCAAGAGGAAGTCTACTTCAGACCAAACAGCCCTCCTCTCTGGTAGCCATAATTATCCCCTATTCCCAGTAACAGGTGATCAATTTGTCTTTTTATAATCCTACCTAATTCCACCAATCCATCTTCTAACAAAGGGGTGTAACGGGAATGATTCCCTTAGAGATAGGTCTACTCAGGTTTAGCTACTCTCCTATATCTTCTACCAGGGCTTTTACGCCCTCCATAACGCACTGCTTTTATGTCTCTACGATATTCCTCACTATATTCTTAATTATTTCCTACCCTTCGGTTTTAACTGTTAATCACATTTAAAACTACAAAAATAAATACTAAAAAAATATATTCTGGAGGTTTGTTTACCTTAAAAATCACTGACAAAGAAAAGCACTGAGTTTATAGAACGAATCAGAGAGTTGCTTGATGTAATCATCTTGAATTCACTGATTAAACTAATTTAAAAAATACTTAATTAAATGAATACGTAATTGCTTACTTGCTGACGCGTTTCAAAACATTCGTTCCTTCTAGGAAAATCCAACAGCCTTTTCCATTACATGACACACAACCAAAATAACCCATCCCATTCCTCAGTCATAAATCCATCCCGTTACAGGCCTTGTACTTAACCGATGCCGCCAGTAGAGGGTTAGTTTCGTAAAAGGAACGAATGTTTTGAAATACGTCAGCAAGTAAGCAATTACGTATTCACTTAGTTAAGTATTTTTAAAATTAGTTGAATCAGAAAGTATATATTTTACGTCACATTATCAAGGACCCAGCTGTACATCGAATCCTGTTTTATGATTGGGATTGTTTATAATGGGATGTTATCACCAACTTGTGCCTAGAGGGTGGTCCATTTAAAATAAGCAGTAGTCGGTTAGGCAGACTGTCACGGGCGGTTAGAATTACAGAGCTAAGAAAATAAATATAGCTATACGATACGTCGCAGCAATTTCGATTAATTACAGACACTATTACTGTTGAACAATTTCTTTTCCGTAATAGGACTCAAAGAAAATTTACTCAAAATTATCAATACGAAGCGAATGAAAGAATGTCAAAGTAGTTAAGTCAGTGTTGGTCAGAAGTGATGCAGCCTGATGACGTAACGGTAGAGAAGTTGAAAGGTTAAGTGTAATCGAAACTGACGAAATGCGTGTAGGCTTCACCTGTTTCGCAATCTGACAAGTGATACTCAAACAGGCCGAAGTCTACTGGCAGTGCTAAAGAAAATACTAAATATAAAAATACGTAATAGGCAGTCGTGCGACTAGACGAAATAAATTATTATTTCTTATGGTGTTCCTGAGTATAATACAAAAACCTCTTACGTTTACCAATATATTTTTTAAATAAATAAAATTTATTTCAAAGTGAGAGAGAAAATATTGTAAATTGTTTTAATCGAAATAAGACATCCAAATTATTTACACTAAATGTTATTTTATTTATTTTTTTACATTATTTTGGCAGTCGAAGATTTTTTACCGTATAAATCACACAAAGTCGGGCCTCATTAAAAAAAATTATTTAGTAGGGCTGGAAGACGCAAAACATAAACAGTCAAGCCGAAAACAGGTAGGCTAATAGTCTTTTCAAAAAGAATTTGAGTATATTAAACGTTTTCCCAATCAAGAAATTGCTACAAATTTTGTTACAACCAATTGGTGTAGAAATTCAAAGAACATGCACAGTTATAGTAGGCAAAAATATTTTGTAGGTGCAGAAAGAGAATATTTTTCAAAGCAAACCTTAAAATATTGTCTGATACGATATTTCAAATATCAAATAAACTCTGAAGAACGTGATTAGGCTTACAGTCAAGTACGCAACTTTCTGAGACAACTCTAATCCAGGTTCATCGTATAGGTTGGCTTCAACCGCGTATAGACAGCAGAAACTGATACGCCTAACATGCTATACCGGAAAGTTACGACCGAACGGATAATATTTACTGCCATTTTCTCCCGGCGATAGTGACCAGACATGGTTTATCACTAGTACTTTTCTTCAGAAACATTTTATAAGGAAATTTACTGATCCATATATCGGTCCTAAAATTACCTATAACCATAAAGGTTTTTGTTTTTAAGTGGGACATATCCAGAAAAAAACGTGTGTCAAGATAATTCGAGCATATTGGTTGAAAATAAACATATAAAATCTACACCTTTAGGTATAGTGCAGACCACGTAGCCGTGCACTTGGTCTTGAGAGATCGCAGTAGGCGATACGGGGGGGGGGTAAATACTTTCCTACAAACATGGTAAGGACTGTCAAAACACTGACTTCCATGAGACGGCCGTTATTCGATAAATGCGATGATACGTTGTCTTCGATATGAAACAACAAACAATCTTGAAATATGTGTAGACATATCGGATGCAAAAGCTGTTGTTGTATAGAACATTATGAATATGTAACATGTTTTAAGAAGTGGTAGTACACAAGTAATGCTGTGCGATCTCTCAGGGCCAAGTGCACGGCTACGTGGTCCGCACTATTACACCATCTATACCGTTCTGTCTTCAAGATGAAGAAAGAAAAATTACTGAAGTACTCACAATAAAATAAAACTACTGGGATATGAAGACACGATGCCTAGTGGAAGAAATATGCAAATGAAAAATACTGAATATGAGAGTAAACTACGACATTGTTGAAGACCTACGTTCGAGGAAAGGCGAAGGACTTTTGTCCTAAAAAAGATATATTAATTATATCACGCACTATATCCAACAGAGCCGCCAATAAAAAGGAAGCATTTTACATTCAAAACCAGAATAATCACCGAAAACGAGTGTATAAAGCCAAGAAAGTACTCTCGTAGGGCGGAGGTATAATAAACTTGGCAGCTTCCAGTTCATTGCACACATCAGCCTTTGCCGGCATCTCAGTCCTAATTAGATTTGGCGGCGGGGGAATTTCACCTAACACACTTAGCCTCTCTTAGGCCTCGGGGAGTTTGTGTAAGCTGTAATTTAGGATGAGGATCCTTTCAAAATACAGACCAAAACCAGCACAATGCGTCCTCACGAAAGAAGTGCTGTACAAGCCATAAACTTGAATAGAACTGATATAAGGAACAATTTCAACAGTACTAACTTCCGAACAATGACGTAGATTGTTCAACCTGTTAAAACCGGTTCAACTATCACTTTTTCATTTACATTTAATAGACTATTTGAAAAAGCTTAATAAAACCATAAATAATAAGAAAATAATAAAACATAGCCTTTAAAAAAGCATTATAAATAAGAAAAAGCTATTTTAAATGTCGCAATATAAATTATACTTAAAGCAAACATTAAATATCGACATACAAACATAATCACACTAGTGGAGCACTGTTTTGTTTTCAAGCAACTCTCAAGGAATAACCGGACGATACACTACATTACTGTATTAATATATTGCTACAAATTATACGATTAGTAAACGCTTGGTATAAACAAAATTATAATTAAATTTCCTACATAAACTAACGATTGCCGAACTGAATAACTGGCATCAAATTTACTCTGTATTGCAACAACATTCGTAAAGTACGGCAGTATGCTTAATTTAACAGCAAGGTAGGTAATTCTTAAGGTAATTGCTGGAAGTTAATATAACCATAGGGTAATAATGATAAATAGCATAGTTCTCTGTTTCATTATAAAACATTTTAATTTACCATTTCGAATGTGTTGGTAAATTGAGATTATGTTTGTATTTTTTATCTAATTTCAACTACTATTTTTGGTTTTGTGGCATTTAAAATACTTTTTTTTCATGTTCAAAATGTGTTTTTAGTACATAACTGAGTCAATCTGGTCTTTTTAAGTAATATCGATAAAAGAAAATATTAGATAAGTAATTCTGTTAGCTTATATGTTTAAAAATCTGAAAAAAGTAATAAATCCTGATTAAATATTTATTTCTTGTTTGCATCTAGAAGAAGGCTTAGCATATCTGAGGTTATGTTTATTTGTTCGTTTGGTGCATAGCGTTATTTTATCCCATTCGAGAAGGTAACACGTTTATTCAAACAAAATACAGGTGCTTCTCGCCCTAAAGGACAAGCAGTGTTTTCTAAAAAAAGTTTTAACGAAAATCTTTGAACTTCAACAATAAGAGCAAGGATACCAAACTTGAAAATAATGATTACCAACATCACCGGACAAATGTCCCACATACGCGGGTATTTTACAAAAATGTATGAAAATCTTTCACAGCTGATACTATTTCACAGTTGACAATAACAACAGAACAGAGGCACAACATCGGTTACACAAGACACTGCTAAAGCAAGCATGATAACGCTAATTACATTTAATCCCCTCTTTCTTGTTTTACGACCGAGTTCTGTGTGACTGATTGTCACCATCATGTCTGATGATTGTTAAAATAACACTGAACACAAAAAGTGTAACATTATCTAATAAAAACTGAAATATGTAATCTTTAGTTCTTAAAAGTAACAGAGCGATTTCTAAACACATTAAATTTTATGGTTCATTACAATCAATTACAGACAATTAAATCGCAAATAACCGTTAATTAGTTTTAAAACTTTGCTCTACATTTTGTTTCTAAACTTGAATTCTCTACAATTAATTTATATTTTCTTTGAAACAACACGACTAAGTTTACACAACTGAAATCAACAACCCTCGCAAAAACACAAATCCAAGTTTACACAATTGAAATCAACGACCCTCACAAAAACACAAATCCAAGTTTACACATTTGAAATCAACAACCCTCACAAAAACACAGACCCAAGTCAACACATTTAAAATCAACAACTACCACAAAAACACAGACCCAAGTCAACACATTTAAAATCAACAACTACCACAAAAAATCCAGACCTAAGCCTGCGCATTTAAAATCAACAACCAACACAAAAAGCTAAGACTTTACACACTTACAATCAACAACCAACACAAAACACAGATCTAAATATACACACATTTAAATCAACAACCAACACAAAAGCCAAGACCTTACAAACTTAAAATCAACAACCCTTACAAAAAGCCAAGACCGTACACACTTAAAATCAACAACCAATCAATACAAATAGCCAAGACCTTACAAACTTAAAATCAACAACCCTCACAAAAAGCCAAGACTTTACACACTTAAAATCAACAACCTTCACAAAAACCCAAAACCTTACACACCTAAAATCAACAACCAACACAAAAACCCAAGACCTTACACACTTAAAATCAACAATCCTCACAAAACGCCAAAACCTTACACACTTAAAATCAACAACCTACACAAAATCACAGATATAAGTATATACATTTAAAATCAACAACCCCCCACATAAACCCAAGACCTTACAAACTTAAAATCAACAAACATCATAAAAGCCAAAACCTTACACACTTAAAATCAACAACCTACACAAAATTACAGATATAATTATATACATTTAAAATCAACAACCCCCCACATAAACCCAAGACCTTACAAACTTAAAATCAACAAACATCATAAAAGCCAAGACCTTACACACTTTAAATCAACAACCTACACAAAATCACAGATATAAGTATATACATTTAAAATCAACAACCCCCCCCCACATAAACCCAAGACCTTACAAACTTAAAATCAACAAACATCATAAAAGCCAAAACCTTACACACTTAAAATCAACAATCCTCACAAAAAGCCAAAACCTTACACACTTAAAATCAACAACCTACACAAAATCACAGATATATGTATATACATTTAAAATCAACAACCCCCCACATAAACCCAAGACCTTACAAACTTAAAATCAACAAACATCATAAAAGCCAAAACCTTACACACTTAAATTCAACAATCCTCACAAAAAGCCAAAACCTTACACACTTAAAATCAACAACCTACACAAAATCACAGATATAAGTATATACATTTAAAATCAACAACCCCCCCCCCCTACATAAACCCAAGACCTTACAAACTTAAAATCAACAAACATCATAAAAGCCAAAACCTTACACACTTAAAATCAACAATCCTCACAAAAAGCCAAAACCTTACACACTTAAAATCAACAACCTACACAAAATCACAGATATAAGTATATACATTTAAAATCAACAACCCCCCACATAAACCCAAGACCTTACAAACTTAAAATCAACAAACATCATAAAAGCCAAAACCTTACACACCTAAAATCAACAACCCCCCACAAAAACCCAAGACCTTACAAACTTAAAATCAACAACCTTCACAAAAACCCAAGACCTTACACACCTAAAATCAACAACCAACACAAAAACCCAAGACCTTACACACTTAAAATCAACAACCCTCACAAAACGCCAAAACCTTACACACTTAAAATCAACAACCGACACAAAATCACAGATATAAGTATATACATTTAAAATCAACAACCCCCCCCCCCACAAAAACCCAAGACCTTACACACTTAAAATCAACAAACATCATAAAAGCCAAGACCTTACACACTTAAAATCACAACCAACACAAAAACACAGATCTAAGTCTACCCATTTAAAATCAACAAACCCCCCACAAAAAGCCAAAGCTTTGAGTCCGAGTAACGGCAGACTAAAGCGGCAAGGTCAGACTACTTCCGAAAACTTAAGATGTAAGAAGTTACACTGACACAATGGGTATAGATGAAGCCTATCTCATTTTATTACCAAATCATTCTTCTTTCTGTGAAATAATTACAGCTGTCATTCTTAACAAAATATATTCCTTAAACGATTTATTCAATATGTTAGGTTTCGATAGCATTAAAAATCGATACAACACACGTAATCTCACGCATAAATATATGTCATGTTGGTAACACATTTCTATAACTGTTGACGAAATAATTAATACCCACAGATACGGGTACTGATCTACGATGAACGACAACACCAGGCTAAATGGTGACGCTCTAATGTTTGTACATAAGAGAGAAAACCTCAAAATTATATTAAAAAATGCGAACTAATCACAACGAAAATTTGAAAAATAATTTACTAAACGTTTTTACTCCAACGACTTCTCTAAAAGTTATATTTGTTTGAAAATCATGAATTATTCTGGGTATAGATACGCATATGAAATTATTATAAACTGTAAATAAGTCCAATTATGAATGAAATTTGTGAGAATCACTCCAACTTCGTTCAGTCTGTAGATACCAAACTTTTCTTTTCAATCAGTCTATATACCATTTATCTTGATGCTATGTATCCCCCACGTCCTCTCCACTTTGCCCTTTTGCCGTTCCTTCCACACAACGTTTATGGTTATTGCCCGACTCTCGTTTCACATTATCTCTTTATTTAATATGGCCAATATTACAAAATTTACATTTTCAAATTTATTTGTTCTTTTTAATTTAAAGCCTAAATCTTATCATGGTACATTTAAACAATTCACACAAAGGACTTCGAAAGAAGGTTTCGATCATCCGAGAGCGCTCCGGTAGATATCAGATCTTCCTTCGGGCAAAAAACCTTTCCCACTGGAGTAATAATTCTTTCCCCTCCCAAATACCTAGCAGCGCTATGTTCCATACATAGTCGCACCTTTATTCCGGCTATCCCTTCGTTGTTTCTCTTCCCATACGACTTGACACCTCTCGATTAACCCGATGGAGCAGTTCTACTTCGGATATTCTGAACACTTTCCCTCGCCCTTTACACAAGTGATACACCCGAAGACTTTAAAACTCGTTCATTAACAGCACATTTCAAAACATTTGACACTTTTTAGGTCATACTACTTCTCCTCCCTCTAAATTTTGGCGATTGTTGGTAGCGGGCCAAATGCCCAACCTTCCCTTCAACCTTTTCTCTTCCCATTGCCAAACCGCTTACCCGCCCTTCATTACGTGATCCTAAATTTACCAGCAAATATAAAATACTACTATTATTAATTTACAACTAGAATCGTATGGAAGGACCAAACCTAGTGCGTGTACAAAGTCATGATCTGGGACGAATCAGTACATTCACTCTACCAAAGTCATGTTCTGGGACGAATCAATAAATTCACACTACCAACCACGATCTGGAACTAATCAGTAGTCACTCTACCAAAGTCATAATCTGGGACAAATCAGTAAATTCACACTTCCAAACATGATCTGAAACGAATCAGTACAGTCACTCTAACAAAGTCATGTTCTGGGACGAATCAGTAGTCACTTTACCAAAGTCATGATCTGGGAAGACTCATTACAGTCACTCTACCAAAGTCATAATCTGGGGCAAATCGTAAATTCACACTACCAAACATGCATGATCTGGAACGAATCATTACAGTCACTCAAACAAAATCATGTTCTGAAACAAATCAGTAAATTCACACTACCAAACATGATCTCGAACGTATCAGTACAGTCACTCTAACAAAGTCAAGTTCTGGGACTAATCAATAGTCACTTTACCAAAGTCATGATCTGGGAAGACTCATTACAGTCACTTTACCAAAGACATGATCTGGGAAGACTCATTACAGTCACTTTACCAAAGACATGATCTGGGAAGACTCATTACAGTCACTTTACCAAAGTCATGATCTGGGAAGACTCATTACAGTCACTTTACCAAAGTCATGATCTGGGAAGACTCATTACAGTCACTCTACCAAAGTCATGATCTGGGAAGACTAATTACAGTCACTCTACCAAAGTCATGTTTTGGGGCAATTCAGTAAATTCACAGTACCGCATGTGTGTTCAAAGCAATTATAAACTCTTCGTGATTTCATATTCATTTATATTTATTTATGTTTTAGTAAACATTTCGATCACAAAAGCACCTCAATCTTATTAAAAAACCGTAGAAATATTTTATTTTTAATATTTTGTTCATTGTATATATTTATTTAATATATATAATGTAATAACATTATAAGTTATATGTTATGTCTCTTATAGTTATTACTACGTCTATTTATTACTATTTATGTGTAATTGACATAAAATAAGCACATAGTTATGGACTGGGTGCTATCATTATTATTATTTGTAGTAATAGCAGTAGGGCCTAGTAGTAGTAGCAATAGGGCCTAGTAGTAGTAGCGGTAGGGTCTAGTAGTAGTAGCAGTAGGGTCTAATAGTAGTAGCAGTATGGCCTAGTAGTAGTAGCAGGAGGGCCTAGTAGTAGTAGTAGCAGGAGGGCCTAGTAGTAGTAGCGGTAGGGTCTAGTAGTAGTAGCAGTAGGGCCTATTAGTAGTAGCAGGAGGGCCTAGTAGTAGTAGTAGTAACAGGAGGCCCTAGTAGTAGTAGCGGTAGGGTCTAGTAGTAGTAGCAGTAGGGTCTAATAGTAGTAGCAGTATGACCTAGTAGTAGTAGCAGTAGGGCCTAGTAGTAGTAGCAGTAGGGCCTAGTAGTAGTAGCGATAGGGTCTAGTAGTAGTAGCAGTAGGGCCTAGTAGTAGTAGCAGTAGGGCTAAGTAGTAGTAGCAGTAGGGCCTAGTAGTAGAAGCGGTAGGGTCTAGTAGTAGTAGTAGTAAGGCCTAGTAGTAGTAACAGTAGGACCTAGTAGTAGTAGCAGTAGGACCTAGTAGTAGTGGTAGGGCCTAGTAGTATTAGCAGTAAGGTCTAGTAGTAATAGTAGTAGTAGAGCCTAGTAGTAGTAGCAGTAGGGTCTAGTAGTACTAGCAGTAAGGCCTAGTAGTATTAGCAGTAGGGCCTATTAGTAGTAGCAGTAGGGCCTATTAATAGTAGCAGTACTGGTATTAAATTTAATATTCAATTTAAAGAATAAAATTTCATCCCTATCACTAAGAGAAAAAAAGTGAATTTAATAGTGATAATTTAATCAGTGGCTATTTCAATTGTTTTTTTAAGGTAAATACTGATCGAAATGGCAGTAAGCGAACAGACCCATGTGTATAAAATCGCCATAAACGACAATCCTACAGATGTGTGTTTAAAACTGACCTCATCTTCTTCGGTATGGTTCGCGTAAACGCTGAAGTTTAAAACAATTTAACGGATAATTAGAGCGTAAAATTATCCATCAAGCGATAAGCTCGAGATGAGTTATCTACCGCCTTCTTGACCCTGCACAATGTAAACAAATGAGTTCTTATCACCGAGTGCACTGATTCATATATTTGCTTAGTCTCTTAATTAACAATCAATGTCTTGATAAAACCAGCTTGTCGAGGCACTTTACTGTGCTTACGTCAAGTTAGATACATTTAATTCTCCTCGTGCTCGTTGGTATCGCATTTCAAACAACTGTAACTCTTGTAGCAAAAGAGCTTATAAACATTAACTAATTAATACCAAAATTGTAATATAAAATAATATTTGTCGCGTGGACTTTATTTTACACGTTTGACGAAATTATAAAACGTTTACCGTTACTCCTCCACTTTCAATTTTTTTTTCACATATATTACTCCAAAATACAATTCCAACAAGAATAAAGTAATTTTAATCTTATATTTGGCCAGACAATATTTTATCGGCACGAAAACCAGTTTTACAGTGGCAAGAAAGCATTTTTTCTTATCCCGATACTGCCTTTAGATAAAGCATTCTTTTATTTTTCTTAACCAACGAAACATATATGAATGAAAACTAAGATTTTAAACCTACATTTATTTTTTATAACACTTATTTAGACCATTAAATGCTCTACAAAATGTCTTGCAAAACATTGAGGTAGCCAAGTATAAAGAAGTTGTGCGTCACAACAGCTGGGAGACGATGTTCCATATTTCTTTAGTTTTAATTCTTTTATTACATATTTTTTACGTAAGACTTATATTCCCCGGATCTATATTAAATTCTCTACAAATGTCTTCGAAATTTCATAAACTAATTTTTTGGAAAAAATGTAAGGTTGAATATACGTAGTATTTTTAGTTTCCTAATTCAATAATAAAATGTTCTAAATTACTTTTATTTCTTTTATTTATTGAAACATATTAACTCTGTTCTAGAAGGGAATATATATATATATATATATATATATATATATATATATATATATATATATATATATGTTGATACGTATTCCTTCACGGATGGAAAAACAGGATGAATAGTTACTATCTGGAGTACATCCGTTCATTCTGCAATCCATAAATTCGCAGTTCCGACGTTAAGCTAGAATTTCATCTAGCATTGACGAGGTGAACCCAACAACAGTAGAAGAACGAGTCAATACTGTTGTTGGGTTCACCTCGTCAATGCTGGATGAGATTCTAGCGAAACGTCGGAACTGCGAATTTATGGATTGCAGAATGAACGGATGTACTCCAGATAGTAACTATTCATCATATATATATAGTCTATATATATATACTGTATAACATTATCATTTGTGTGTTTCTTGTAGCTAATATTGTCGTCCATGTAATTAATTTTGTCGTTAGTTTTAACTTGAATTATTTAAAAATTATATCTTAGTTCCTATCATTTTTAAGCTAATATAATTCTACAACTCATTAAAATTATTTTACAATCTAGAAATATATTACATCATTATAATGTATCTATTTTACAATCTAAAAATATATTACTTCATTATAATGTACCTATTTTATAATCTAGAAATATATTACTTCATTATAATGTACCTATTTTACAATATAGAAATATATTACTTCATTATAATGTACCTATTTTACAATCTAGAAATATATTACTTCATTATAATATACCTATTTTACAATATAGAAATATATTACTTCACTATAATGTACCTATTTTACAATCTAGAAATATATTGCTTCATTATAATGTACCTATTTTATAATCTAGAAATATATTACTTCATTATAATGTACCTATTTTACAATCTAGAAATATATTACTTCATTATAATGTACCTATTTTACAATATAGAAATATATTACTTTATTATAATGTACCTATTTTACAATCTAGAAATATATTACTTCATTATAATGTACCTATTTTACAATCTAGACGTAAAGAGTTCTTTTATTATGTGCAACGATTGGGTATTCCATTACTTTGTATCTATTTTACAATCTAGCAATTAGGCATCTCATTAAAATATACTTATTTTACGATCTAGGAATAAAGTATCCAATTATTAAGTGCCTATTTTACAATCTAGCAATAAAGTGTTGCATTTTATGTATCTATTTTACAACCTAGCAAATTTTTAAGTAAATTGTTAAGCCTAATATTGACTGTATGTTGGGTGTCCTACTATCACTAAGTATATTGTGTCAGTTAATGCGAAAATGATGAATACTTCATAAATAGTTTATGGTACATTAGGCAACTTGACTTGTTTTTTTATTGTAATCATTTAAAGAAAGAAATGATATTTTCTGCCTTACATTAATAATAAGTACCGGGAGACCGAGATTCGCTCGGATGAGATTAAGTAAACTACAAAACTTTATTTATTATACACACAGTATAAACAAATTTTAAGATATATCATATCGTGCATTTCAACTCCCCTATAATTCGGGTTGTCTGTTGCCATTGGGGGAGCATTAGAACGATTGCTTAGAGCTTCTTTCCATACTTCGTTGCGGGTGTGTGTGTGAGAGAGTTTGGATGACGGTAAATATAGAGTTCCATTAGGAAAACATTGGAACTCTGAGAGCCACTGGGGCGGATTCCTTATTTTCCCAAAATTAAGACCTATCCCAATAGACTTACCGAGGGCGAAAATCCCCCAAAAAAATCATAAAATAAAAAATTCTTGAGAAAAAAAAGTTTCCGAGGGTTTGAATTTTAGAAGCCATTGGTGCGGAATCCCGAATTTTCCAATGGTTGAGGCCGGTGCCAATTGATTCCCCGTTACCAAAAACCTCCAAAAAATTAAAAATTCTTGAGAAAAACGTTTCCCGGGGTTAGAACTTTAGGAGCTACTGGTACGGAATCCCGAATTTTCCCAAGTTTGAGACCGGTGTCAATCAATTTCCCGTGGCCGAAAACCTAAAGCAAAAATTAGAAAAATCCTTCGGCGAAAAAAACTTTGTCCTAGCCCGTGCTTCGTTCCATAAGGATAACATGGGAACTCTAGGAGCCAATGGGGTGGAATCCCGAATTTTTCCAAGGTTGAGACAGGGGCCAATCAATTTCTCATGAACGAGAACCCCCTCCAAAAAAAAAAAAAACATTTTGAGCGAAAAAATCCGGGATGGGAACTTTAGGAGTCACTGGGGTGGAATCCCGAATTTTCTTAAGTCTAAGACTGGTGCCAATCGATTTCCCGAATTCGAAAACCCAAAGCAAAATGAAAAAAAATTAAACATCTTTGGGCGAAAATGTTTGTCTGTGCTTGGTTCCATTAGGATAACATGTGAACGCTAGGAACCACTGGAGCGAAATCTCGAATTTTTCAAAGGTTGAGACCGATGCCAATCGATTTCCCGTGGCTGAAAACACAAAATTAAATTTAAAAATCCTTGGACGAATAAAAAGGTTTGTCCGTGCCCATACTGGTTAAAGATACAGTATTACTAATTCTACCTAATTATTAATACACCTTATGATTTTTATTCACCTGAACAACATTTATTAAAGTGTATAATAAATATTAGCAGTTTTATATATTTCGGGGGTAAACCAGGCCTCCTCTATAAGCACCACTGATCAACTAATAAAGGTTTTTGTATATCCCACCCTAGCTTACTACTTAAGAGTAACGTACGGTTTGATAAGAAATGTCTATCGACAAGCACAAATACAAGCGCACAGTGTCAACAAGTCTGGCCAAAGACAGGAACTTGTGATTCCCTACTCGATTCTTCACTTGCTGGTGCAAAATTATCAGATGCTACATTTGCTATTGTATAAATTTAGAATCAATGTTTGGATAAGCGACGCCGAGCTTGCGCGAGATAAAGATGCTTGTTTACATGCTGTCACCTCTTAATATTTATTATCGCGGTTCAAAGCACTTTTGAAATACTGTAGTACATTCAAAATCCATTGTGAACTGAACTGGGTTATCGCATGTATTTGCATGTCACGTTGGCCGGTGATTACAGTTTCCTGTTGTAAACTAGTTTCACTAAATACTTTTAATAAGTTGTATTTATTTTTTGTTTTAAAGTAAATAAATACTGTCGTTTTGGTAGAAGCCGCTATATTATTGAATCTTAAAAATTTCAGTAAAACCTAAGATTTACCAACCCTTGATAGTAAAAATCCAGACTCTTCTGTGATCATAGTTTATTTCCAAATTTTACCATCTTACAGTCGGTGAATCTTAGGTTTTACAGAGACAAAGTAAATGATACCTAACCTTAATGTAGCGCTCCAAGCAAGAAAAGTGGTTACGAAAAATACTTATTGTTTAATTCCTTCTATTCAGTCAGAGAATGAGGGGGTTTAGTGGCCCTCGAGGTTTTACAGCGTCTGTCACGCGACACTGACTGTGGGTAGGAATTTGGGATCTGGGCTTTTGGTTAAGGGCTGGATCTCAGGAGGGGTTTCAGCATGACAGGACGTTTTATTGGGTGGGACGGTAATGTATTTAATTCTGGGGGACAGCGTTACAGCTCAAACTATCCTTACTATGAAATTTGTACAAATTATATATATATATATATATATATATATAATACGTTTTCTTGTTTAATAATTTAAAACAACATAGGTTATTCAAATACAAGAATATTTATTAATTTATATCCAAAGCTTTTCGTTGGTAAACAGTACCAACATCATCAGGAATGAAAATTACAATAATGTAAGCTATAGGCCTGTATATATATATATATATATATATATATATATATATATATATATATATATAGAGAGAGAGAGAGAGAGAGAGAGAGAGAGAGAGTACAAATTTTTAATCGTTGATAAAATACAACGCGTTCAAATAAATTTTTGTATCCTCTACTGGATGGCAATTGATGTTAATACGGTTATTTTCAAATACTTATTCAATAATTAAACTATAAATATTTAGGCGTCTAGGTTGGATTCGAACTCAGTATCTACATGTTCAAGGTAGACACTCTCACTCAAGGTTCAAGGTTCGCTTTGGCACTCAGCCAACCTTCTCATAGTTAGAAGTGTATTTATTTCTCAAAGATGGATATCACTTTTTCCTTTACCCCCATCTGGTTGTCGTCGAAACCGGCATTGTACAACCTTAAACTGTAGCCATGTTTACCACGGAATATTATAAATAATGCTCTAGGATTAAAAATAAATGAGAAGAAAAAAATATACAAACAAACTGGATTAACGGTATCGCACCTTGCTTCATAAACAGACAATGCGAAAGGAAAACGAAAAGAAACTACAACACAATCCAAGCGACGAAAAAAGGTATAAATTGTAACAAATAAAAATAATAGTCCAACACCATACATACAAAGCAAAATGGAAAAATGCGAGGAAATTAGCTTTCCATTTTGCCCACTTAATATTGTTATTCTGACATATGTATATACTTGTTTATGTTAGATGCAATTTATAAAATAAAAAAACTACAATCAAAGTTTTCTTTGTTGACTTAAGTAGGAATAGAATTAAAAAATATTTTTGTATAACTTGTTTTATTCCCAAGAACAATATTTACCAGCCGCCATTAATAAAACCTAGCACCTCCCGAAATGAAATGATAAACGTATTAAATATTGTCTTTTATCCATATATTTTCCAACTAAGGCTAGATTTACCATTATACGGGGTTTTTCAGAAACACGTATGCTACAATGTTGATTTACACTTTCATTAGTAACCATTTATCACAAGAAGAGGAATTTTTGCACGCTTTAAATAAGGCTCCTTTTACCTTAAGTTTTTACTACAGGAATAAGTTCGGTTCAGTTTAATGTTTTTGTTTGCTTTAATTCAACTTTTAAAAAAATGTCAAAACCAGTAACATTTAAAATAAACATTGGTAATTAATCGCATCTCAGACGTAATCGATACTGTCAAAAACATTTATACCTAGCGATGTCTCCTAGAACACGGAATTAATAACAAAACTTACTCCTGACCACCAAAAAAATTACTTTTCCTCAACATATAAAAAACATTTTTTTTAAATCACTGTTTTTATAAAGACAGAGCACCATGTTATAGTACATTAGAATATAATCTAGCTACTAAGTATACAGTTAATAGCATACTACTAACTTCTTTATTATTCACTTTGAAAAGAAAATAATATTTTCTAATCCACGAGGTAAGCAGTTGAATCACTAAAAATGAAACACGCCCCTCCTGTTAAGTGCTACTAAGCAAACATGTATACAAAAATCACTTCTCAACCAGTATCTTGGTAAACCTTTTTTCTTCATAATCAATTAAACAAAACTGTTCATGTCACCTATAACACAATATTGTTCCTTAAATTTCCCCTACTATACAATTCAGTGATGTGGGCCTTCTGTTCCATCTATTACACAATAATGTGTCTTAAATTGCACCTATTACACAATACTATGCCTTACATTCAACCTACAACAGATACAGTGCTGTTCATTTCACCTATTATACAATACAGTGATCTCCATTTCACCTATTATACAATACAGTGATGTCCATAACACCAATTGCACAACTGTGGGCCTTCTGTTTCATCTATTACACAACACTAATCCTTAAATTACATCTATTACACAATACTATGCCTTACATTCCACCTATAACACATATAGTGCTGCCCATTTCACCTATTATACAATACAGTGCTGACAATTTCACCTATTATACAATACAGTGCTGACAATTTCACCTATTATACAATACAGTGATATCCATAACACCTATTACACAACAGTGGACCTTCTGTTCCATCTATTACACAATACTGTTCCACTTTTGCTATTACTTGCGACCAGACTTTTTGTTAACTAATGATTGTTAAATTGTTAACTTACACTTGGAGGAAACGTTTTCGTCTTACGACTTCTTCAGCCTCGTATTTTTGTCGCTAGGAATGCTGCAGCTGTGCTTCCTCGGTACAATTTTTTGAAAGTTAGAAGTGATGTGATCGAAGAGTATGTGTGATCTGTGCCGTGTTTGTTCACTGTATTTAGGATGTAATATTTATGTGTGTTGCTATGTCTATATATTTCATTCCTAGTGGCAAAAATACGAGGTTGAAGAAGTCATAAGACGAAAACGTTTCCTCCAAGTTAACAATTTAACAACCTTTAGTTAACAAAAAGTCTGGTCGTAAGTAATAGCAAAAGTGTAATAAGTAATCAACAGCCAGATCGTCACAGCAACAAGATTTCGATATTCAATACTGTTCCATAAATTGCAGCTGTTACACAATACTATGCCTTAAACTTCACCTATTACACAATTCTGTGCCTTACATTTTACCTATTACACAATTCTGTGCCTTACATTTTACCGATTACACAATTCTGTGCCTTAAACTTCACCTATTACACAATTCTGTGCTTTACATTTTACCTATTACACAATTCTGTGCCTTACATTTTACCTATTACACAATTCTGTGCCTTAAACTTCACCTATTACACAATTCTGTGCCTTACATTTTACCTATTACACAATAATGTGCCTTACATTTCACCTATTACACAATACAGTGCTACCTATTTCAACTATCACACAATAATGGCTCTTCTATGTCATCTAACCAGTAACAATAATTGACACAACTAACCAGAGGGGCTACTGAGGTATGGAAACCAAGCTGTTCGGGAGGTTCTATTGGTTCCGAGCAGTTCTGGTAAAGCGATACTTGTAAATTTCTTGAAGACGCTCCAAAACATTTAAAATTTATAAAAAGCTGAAAGTGTTCAGAACACACAAAAACTGTGTAAAATCACGTTATAGAATAGAGCACATCGTTGTACCATACAGGAATACGTCTACAATACACCCGGTTAGCGTAAAATTGGCTATAAAAATAATATTTACTAATGCACGAGGTGAAAGATGTTTGTGTGTATTGTGAAGTCATTATTGTCTTCTTTTCAAAGTATTAAATGTCTGGGACGTGCCACTAAGTATTTTTACTTTTTCGTGTTGTGTATCTTCAGGTAAATTTATTTTGCCACTATCGATTACGACCAGTTGCAGAAATTATCTTCAATCACCGCTGTACGTGATCTAACCTCTACACTTCCGATCTCGGGGCAGAGAAAGTAAACTGGGCCCTTGAATAATATAACGTTTCACATTTGGAGACTTGAAACAATTGGTTAAAATTGAACCCCCCCCCCTTCCCCAAAGCACCCTATCCGTCTTGTAGCCCTCTCAATAAATAAATAGGTCGCTTTTTATTTATATTTCAGCAGCGTTTCAACTGCACTCTTTGTTCAGTGTGATTTATCTGTGCACACAAATACACTCAAGACCACACGATGCCAAGTGAAAACTACAATTTTCGAATGTAAAACCTTTATTTATTATCTCAGTATAGTACATTGAAACGACAAGCCTTTAATGTTGAAAACGACTGTTTTTTTTTTGGTCTATTATGATTTCCAGATCAATTTGTTGTAGGTTATCGGTAAGAAAACCTTCAAACACGCCGTACATTACAAGTAGGTAGATACGACTTCCTTCAAGTTTCTTATCTGTTAGCATTTAAGTGACTCATTTCGATAACCAGAGTTGGATTGAAGCTGAACCAGTATTATTATCATTAAAGGCAACTCACGCCTGTCACGATAGCGCGTACACGCATTGCGTATGTTAGTACGCACAAAAACAGCAAGCAATCAATAACGAACCGCTTTGGTAGATGCGTGTAACACACGACGCTCTCCTAGCACTCACGTGTTCTTATGGCCTGATTCTACGTTTAGAAAACTTACAACAAATTGGATCCGTGTTGCTTTCCTGGATAAAAAATTAATAGTTTATATTTATAAAATCAAATAATTAAGTTACTGTTAATTACTATAGTAATTATATAGTAAATAGTAATTAAATAAATTACTATCTATCACTATCTATACACGGAGTAGCGGGGGGATACCACTTTACCTCCGTGTTGGAAACAGGGTTATTTCAGATAAGCGACCCCGACCACCGTACCATACTCTTCCCCTATTCCCGGTGACAGTGTCGGGAATAGAGAGAGAGAGAGAGAGGGGCTCACACACACATGCATGCACACGCGTGCTCGCACGCACACACGCGTGCCCGTACACGCACACACACACACACAGATCGATTATAGAGAAAACGTAAGTACATTCAAATGCAGCTACTAAACAAAATTACTAATGTAACAAAATTAACTAATATAAACATTTTATTAAAGTCAATTCCTACGTAGGTCAACAAAGAAAAAGTTATTTTAGTTACTTTTTATCAAATAATTACAATTATTATAAATTAAGTAACATAACCTATGCGTTAAAACAGCGGTTATACAACATATAACAGTTGTTATAAACATAAAATCAGTTGTTTTATGTAATCATATGTTATCACTTCTTTTAAGCCAAATGGTAGAAAATATCTATAGGCCTATTGCATGCATTCCCTCTTTTGTTAAAAGTTT
This sequence comes from Prosapia bicincta, assembly GCA_036971475.1. NCBI lineage: Eukaryota > Metazoa > Arthropoda > Insecta > Hemiptera > Cercopidae > Prosapia > Prosapia bicincta. The sequence continues at coordinate 85,019,846 of JBAIZL010000003.1, read as the reverse complement.
TCCCCCAAAATAAAAGTAAAATTAATTCATTAATCAATTAATATTTGAAAAAACTGTATTAACATCAAGTTTCGTCCACTACAAGTTTTTTTAAGACTGTATTCAAATTTATTTTTTCCTGGCGAAAAAACCAATTGTGGTTATCATCGCCAAACAAAATCAGACTGTATTCAAACTTGAGTGGATGAGTAAACAGTATTTTATTAACAACTGAATATTTGAACATGATATATGCCTATAAGAAGAGTGTGAACTAATAGAAATAATTTTAAAAGCGCATTGTTTTAGACCTATTGTAAATATGA
>JBAIZL010000003.1:84992041-85014541 GCA_036971475.1 Prosapia bicincta | reverse complement strand
GTTTCTTGTTGAACGCCAACCACATCATGTCCATAAAAAAACAAGTGATTTAACATATTCAACGAAGTCCAGGCACAAGTATGAGGCGAACTGCGAATTGTACTGGTGGTGCATTGATTTTTGATTCTAAGATATAGTTTATGGTTGGGCAATATCTTTAATTTACCAATCAATAGATAAACAGACGGGTTTGATTTTTTCAACTGCTCATATTCTTTAATATTTGTATGGATATTCCGTTTTCTAATTGTGGAAAATGCTATGTATGACGTCAGTATGGGCGTGGTGTCACGGTTGACTGTCACTGTATGGGAGGCGTAGTATTTACGACACAAGAGTATGGTCAGCGACCAGTGAACCAAAGGACGGCTTGTCCGTCAACGACCAGGCTAGTGGGACCTGCCCAGGGTGTACATGTTTGTTAAGTCAATAAGTATTCTACCTGAAGACGCCTACCAAAAGAGGGTTTACTTTATTGTTTACTTAATTTGACTGTTTTTTTTTGCACGAGTAATGCGCACATCGAAATATGCGTACATGAGGAAACAATAGCAATTGACGAGGGTAAGTGGTAAACTTGATTAGCGAAAAAGGGGTACAACCCAGACTCTAGTTGTCACCCCATGTCATCTACCCCTAAACTATTCGCTAATAACGTTCACGGTTGTGGATTTCCGTCAAAACGGTCAAAAAAGGGTCTCTGCCACTTTGCGTTTAACTGGCATGGTGATAAGTTAGTGATGTGGAGGTGACTTCTAATAAGTTAATAAATATAGAAGATATATTAAAATACAGGTAGACAGTATCAGAAAGGTTTGATGCGTACAAGGTGGAACGAAAAATGAGTACAACTAAAAAATCGACCAGTAAAATATGCGTACAATAGCCAGTGACGAAAGTAAGGGGCAAACGAAAAAACGTACTAACTCCAGTTGTCACCCAAAGTCATCTACCACTAAACTATTTGCTAATAGCTTTCAAGGATTTGTATTTTCCTTGTCAAAATGGGTCAAAAAGAACTTTCCACTTTTCCAGGGATCATTTTACGTTTAACTGACGTGGTGAGCTCGATTTAATCATCACTTCAGTGCGTTTTGTGTTTACTTAATGTGGAGGTGACTTCTATTAAGTTAATTAATACAGAAGATATATTACAATACAGGTAGACAGTATCAGAAAGGTTTGATGCGTACAAGGTGGAACGAAAAATGCGTACAACTAAAAAATCGACCAGTAATATATGCGTACAATAGCCAGTGACGAAAGTAAGGGGCAAACGAAAAAACGTACTAACTCCAGTTGTCACCCAAAGTCATCTACCACTAAACTATTTGCTAATAGCTTTCAAGGTTTTGTATTTTCCTTGTCAAAATGGGTCAAAAAGAGCTTTCCACTTTTCCAGGGATCATTTTGCGTTTAACTGACGTGGTGAGCTCGATTTAATCATCACTTCAGTGCGTTTTGTGTTTACTTAATGTGGAGGTGACTTCTATTAAGTTAAGAAATACAGAAGATATAGGTAGAAAGTATCAGAAAGGTTTTTTATGTATAAGGTGTCACGTAAAATGCCTACAACTAAAAAATCGACCAGTAAAATATGCGTACAATAGCAACTGACGAAGGTAAGGGGCAAACGAAAAAACGTACTAACTCCAGTTGTCACCCAAGGTCATCTACCACTAAACTATTTGCTAATAGCTTTCAAGGTTTTGTATTTTCCTTGTCAAAATGGGTCAAAAAGAGCTTCCCACTTTTCCAGGGATCACTTTACGTTTAACTGACGTGGTGAGCTCGATTTAGTCTTCACTTCAGTGCGTTTTGTGTTTAGTGAATGTGGTGGTGACTTCTATTAAGTTAATTAATACAGAAGATATATTGAAGATGTAGGTAGAAAGTATCAGAAAGGTTTGGTACGTATAAGGTGTCACGTAAAATGCGTACAGCTAAACAAGCGTACAGTAAAATATGCGTACAATAGCCACTTACGAAGATAAGGTGTAAATTTGATAAGAGAAAAAAACGTACTAACTCCAGTTGTCATCCAAGGTCATTTACCACTAAACTATTTACTTTCTAAGTTTTGGATTTTCCCGGTCAAAAAAGAACTTACTTCCACTTTTCCAGCGGTCACTTTGCGTTTAACTGGGATGCTGATAAGTTCGATTTAATCATCACTTCAGTGCGTTTTGTGTTTAGTGAATGTGGAGGGGACTTCTACTACTAAGGGGAAACCGATAGGGCATTATCTCAGCTATGCGTATCGAAAGCAAAGAGAAAACGCAAACGCTGGTGTGATGGATGTCAGGTTTAATAGATAAAGCTTTAACGGATCTCTAGCTCCGAGAAACTAAGCGACATCTATGTTCAGCTTGAAGGTAAACCCATTTATGTAGCTCTATGATTTTAAAAGATCCATGGGCGCCTAAAAGTTGTATGCATTTTTGCCTGTCACAATGTTCTGACGTCATACGTTACCCTCACCATCCGTCAAATCCTGTACGCATATTTCACAATATTCCTTGTGTACGCATATTTCATGTTTTCGTATTGTTGAGAAGAGAACGGCGTGAGGGAAAATTCGACTGTACTTAGATATCATACAGCGCGCTGCGGTGGTTAGGCTGTCATAAATATGTTACTATTACTTTCCCTGTTACTTTATGAATCGGAAGATAATCTATGAGTCATATACTTCTGCCGCCAAATTCCTGTCATAATGATTTTAAAAGTAAGTCAAAGTCTTTTCTGAATTAGTATTTGGTTTACTTCGTCCCCAACAAAAAAACCTCTATAAAAATAGTGGTCTGCGTATAATATGTAAGTACCAATTCATTACACTAACATATATAAAAACTTCAAATGAATCGATCAGAACTAAAAAAAAGGTACGTGATCGGGGGGACTGATCTGGGGGGTACAACACTTATGTAACAAACCTACCCACTAGTGCTACCCAATGATTGACTTGTCGGTTGGCTGTCACAACAATAATGTAAGGAAATATTTCTTAAAGTTCAAAGAACAACGCTATTCCTTGAGGTGTATCCAGGCGCGGATCCACGGTAGGGGCGATGGGGGCGATCGCCCCCCCCCTAAGCTTAGAATTTTTAGAAAAAGTAATTTAAACAAATATTTTAATGTCATCTGTTAAATTTTTGGAGTGTTATTACAAAAATAAATTGTTTCGAATGCCTAATTAGTCATCCTCTGATTCACTTTTTACTTAAAGTACTCCTAGCACTGCCACTGTCAAATGCATCACCAGAAAGAACTTTTTCAACCCTGAAGAGATTGAAAACATGGCTTAGAGCGACTATGGGACAGGAACGACTCACAGGCACTTTTAAATATACACTAGGAATTAAATATAGATTTAGATGCTGTAATTGATAGATTTGCTAAAAAGAAGAAACGTCGAGTTGAATTTATATTGTAAGAAACATTATACCAATCATTTTAACTAAGCGCCGTGTAATACGTGTAACTGTTTTTATTTACTAAATAAGTAAAATTATCAAAAATAATTGTATGGCTAATAATTATTTATTCTTTCCTCAATTTACTTTTCAATATTTTTGGTGAAAAAAATCTTGTATTACAAATTTACTTATTTAAAATAACTTAGAAACTTAACGGGATGTAAAAGTCAGCTTTACCGACATGGCGAATTTATTTTTTATTTACACTTTTTGAAAACTACTATTTCCTGTGTTGAAAATAGGGTCTTGTTATGCTTTCGGAAACCATCCAAAGATTATCCATACCAAATTTCAATTCAATCGGACAAACACTTTTGGAGAATTATCTTGTTTACATTTTTAGTAGTTCAAAAATGGAAACGAGAGAAATCTCGGAAAGCTTTTGTCCGATTGACTTGAAATTTTGTATGAATAATCTTTGGATGGTTTCCGAAAGCATAACAACGTCTTTGTTTTCAAAAAATTGGTTTAAGTTTTTTAAAAATTAAAAAATTTTAAATGTCGGTAAAGATTGGTTTGACATCCCCTTAATTAACAAGAAATATATATATGAATATATATTTACAGACCAAAACGTGTTGAGGGCACAATCGCCCCCCCCCTAAAAATAATCTCTGGATCCGCGCCTGGGTGTATCTCCTATTTCACTGATAAATGTAAACTTTTAAATATCCTCTTATTTTTAAATAATACAATTGTATCTAGCGTAAATTTCGACTCTCTGGGGGGAGGCCACGTGCCCCTTGTTCTCTTCCTGGATCCGCCATTGTACTTGACAGTATTTTAAACTAACGCAACACAAACTAAACTGTACTGTATGTACACTATAACAAATTCTACATGGGCAAAAAGTCCGCAGCTTTCGACAGAATATTATATTTTTATTAAATACGACACCGACTTATCTTTAGCTAACCACATAATATAACCTAACTTACACAGACAACAGCTACATCCTAGAAATTCTACATAGGCAAACAGTCCGCAGCTTTCGACAGAATATAATATTTTTATTAAATACGACACCGAATTATCTTTAGCTAACCACATAATATAACCTAACTTACACAGACAACAGCTACATCCTAGAAATTCTACATGGGCAAACAGTCCGCAGCTTTCGACAGAATATTATATTTTTATTAAATACGACACCGAATTATCTTTAGCTAACCACATAATATAACCTAACTTACACAGACAACAGCTACAACCTAGAAATTCTACATGGGCAAACAGTCCGCAGCTTTCGACAGAATATTATATTTTTATTAAATACAACACCGAATTATCTTTAGCTAACCACATAATATAACCTAACTTACACAGACAACAGCTACATCCTAGAAATTCTACATGGGCAAACAGTCCGCAGCTTTCGACAGAATATTATATTTTTATTAAATACGACACCGAATTATCTTTAGCTAACCACATAATATAACCTAACTTACACAGACAACAGCTGCAACCTAGAAATTCTACATGGGCAAACAGTCCGCAGCTTTCGACAGAATATTATATTTTTATTAAATACGACACCGAATTATCTTTAGCTAACCACATAATATAACCTAACTTACACAGACAACAGCTACAACCTAGAAATTCTACATGGGCAAACAGTCCGCAGCTTTCGACAGAATATTATATTTTTATTAAATACGACACCGAATTATCTTTAGCTAACCACATAATATAACCTAACTTACACAGACAACAGCTGCAACCTAGAAATTCTACATGGGCAAACAGTCCGCAGCTTTCGACAGAATATTATATTTTTATTAAATACGACACCGAATTATCTTTAGCTAACCACATAATATAACCTAACTTACACAGACAACAGCTACAACCTAGAAATTCTACATGGGCAAACAGTCCGCAGCTTTCGACAGAATATTATATTTTTATTAAATACGACACCGAATTATCTTTAGCTAACCACATAATATAACCTAACTTACACAGACAACAGCTACAACCTAGAAATTCTACATGGGCAAACAGTCCGCAGCTTTCGACAGAATATTATATTTTTATTAAATACGACACCGACTTATCTTTAGCTAACCACATAATATAACCTAACTTACACAGACAACAGCTACAACCTAGAAATTCTACATGGGCAAACAGTCCGCAGCTTTCGACAGAATATAATATTTTTATTAAATACGACACCGAATTATCTTTAGCTAACCACATAATATAACCTAACTTACACAGACAACAGCTACATCCTAGAAATTCTACATGGGCAAACAGTCCGCAGCTTTCGACAGAATATTATATTTTTATTAAATACGACACCGAATTATCTTTAGCTAACCACATAATATAACCTAACTTACACAGACAACAGCTACAACCTAGAAATTCTACATGGGCAAACAGTCCGCAGCTTTCGACAGAATATTATATTTTTATTAAATACGACACCGAATTATCTTTAGCTAACCACATAATATAACCTAACTTACACAGACAACAGCTACAACCTAGAAATTCTACATGGGCAAACAGTCCGCAGCTTTCGACAGAATATTATATTTTTATTAAATACGACACCGAATTATCTTTAGCTAACCACATAATATAACCTAACTTACACAGACAACAGCTGCAACCTAGAAATTCTACATGGGCAAACAGTCCGCAGCTTTCGACAGAATATTATATTTTTATTAAATACGACACCGAATTATCTTTAGCTAACCACATAATATAACCTAACTTACACAGACAACAGCTACAACCTAGAAATTCTACATGGGCAAACAGTCCGCAGCTTTCGACAGAATATTATATTTTTATTAAATACGACACCGAATTATCTTTAGCTAACCACATAATATAACCTAACTTACACAGACAACAGCTACAACCTAGAAATTCTACATGGGCAAACAGTCCGCAGCTTTCGACAGAATATTATATTTTTATTAAATACGACACCGACTTATCTTTAGCTAACCACATAATATAACCTAACTTACACAGACAACAGCTACAACCTAGAAATTCTACATGGGCAAACAGTCCGCAGCTTTCGACAGAATATTATATTTTTATTAAATACGACACCGACTTATCTTTAGCTAACCACATAATATAACCTAACTTACACAGACAACAGCTACAACCTAGAAATTCTACATGGGCAAACAGTCCGCAGCTTTCGACAGAATATTATATTTTTATTAAATACGACACCGACTTATCTTTAGCTAACCACATAATATAACCTAACTTACACAGACAACAGCTACAACCTAGAAATTCTACATGGGCAAACAGTCCGCAGCTTTCGACAGAATATTATATTTTTATTAAATACGACACCGAATTATCTTTAGCTAACCACATAATATAACCTAACTTAACACAGACAACAGCTGCAACCTAGAAATTCTAAACATTGACAATAAAAGGACCTAAAAAGGTTTTTTTTTTAAATTTACTAACACAAAATAAAAATATATAAAATTAATAAGTCCTATTGAACACAGATACATCCATTGACCACGTTATAGAACACCTACCTTTAAACCGCTACCGCTTAGCCCAACAACGCTTCCAAGCGGCGAACCTAGACACTGGTCACGATCAAATAGTCCTGTCGTAAACCTTACGCCTCGGTAGGTTTTTTAAAAAAATTATACGATCGGCAATGGTTATTCTACTCAACTGAAAGTGAAAGATTTTTCCAACATGGACAACAAAATTCCAAGAGTGAAAGAAAAATTGAAGATCCAGAACAATTCGTCCCAAAACAGAGATTTGTGTGTAGGTACCGCGAAGTGAATTACTGTATTTACAAGTCCTGAAAATATATTCAATTTATAATTAACTGCCATAAAATCTGAAATGTGTCCAGCATACACCCTGAATCACCATAACAAAGCTGTTTGATACCGAAGTAAAAGGAAAACTCTTTAATATACTACCAAAAATACTCCTCCTTCCATAGTCACGGCTCAGGCAACATCTCTCTGCTACCTGTTACATAAATTACATTACGAGGAATATCTGACCCTTTCCCACACAAAAAAAAAAACAAAAGTGTTTCGTAAACGTCGAAACAAAAGCAGTACAAAAACAGTCGGGAACTAGACGAGAAAAAATGTCACAATTGCAAACAAAATAAATGACTGTCCTCAAAACAATGGTAGAAACAAAATGATACCGACATATTTGGCAAAGTTTACAAGTTGGCATCCAGATGAGTCTATTCAGAAGGTGAATCAAGGTCGGGGTGGCTGGCAACGATTCCAAGCGACAAGGGTAAGGTCTACGATACAGTATCGATATAGTTTGACTTGACAAATGCGGTCACATAATGATATCTCATTATGTTGCAAGCAATTCATACATTATTACGAAAATGAAGGTTACAGAGATTTTGCACTATTTCCAAGAATGGGAGAAGGCGCCCAACGATAGGCGTAGTGATCCAAGAAAAGCTTCACTTGATGTCTTCACACTTGCTTGTGCTTCACTTGACACAAAATAGAGAACTTGGGTTCATATAATTAGGAACGGCTCTAAATACGTAGGGATAATTACAAGGTCGTTTTTGAGTCATATGTAACTGGAAACTATTACAGTGTACGTTTTATATTTAATAAAATATAATAAAATACATTTTTACATAACACGAAAAATACAAAATTTCAATGTACAGAAAAACAATACTGTTTTTAAAAGTTTAAGTAAAAACTTTATATACAAAAACTTGTATACGAATTTTACTATAAACCAACACTTACAATGAGACTAAATAAAAGAAAACAACAAGAAAAATTAAATACAACCATTTCTTTATCAATTTAAGATGTCAAAATAAACATTTAGTTGGTACCCGAGCACAACAAAAAAAGCTTATTGAATACAGTAGAGTCCCGAAAACTCGACATTCCGTATAACTCGACACGTCTGCGCATTAATAAATTTCAGTCTCTCTCCGACTGTCGGGGAAAAGGGGTGAGAGGATGTGCGACGCCCTCTCTATTAGTGTCAGTGCTTTACTTATTTATTATAGTCTATTACTTGATCTTTGTTAATTGATATTATTATTTGTTAATTTTGTTTTAATACCAGTCATTAATGGTTATTTATATTAAATTTTTTTTAAGACAAAATTGTGTAAGTTTTTATTTATTACTTAGCTTATTTTATAACGCCATTAAAACTTGAAACATAAAAAGTAGGTTTTCTTAATCGTTGTAAATATTACACAGTTAGCCAATAAGTTTAAGTTGTGTTTCATTTTTAACTTGAATTCCGGACAACTCGACGCCCTTAATGTCCACATATCGAGTTTTCGAGACTCTACTGTACAAAAAAAAACTAAAACAATAAAATATATAGGCTATTTTAAGAAAAATGTAAGTCTATATAGTGAGGAATTCTTGTGCTTATTAATATTCTCATGGGTAGAATAATTTAAGAAATTGCCTGACAAAGGCTTTTAAGAGTATCACTAAATTTTAATAAAAAATGTTATCATCTACGAATGTAGAAAATAATTTGTATAGTTCACAGGATTAGGATAGGGGACGTAGCTAATACTGGTCTGGATCGTAAGGAAAGCTCTTTGTGCATCCTTGTGAACCGGAAGGAGAACTTTTCTCTAACGGGTTAGTAGGGGTCTACCACTTACACTATCCCTGTAGGAAATGGCAAGACGAGCAAAGGTAGTTTTTAAATAGAGAAATAAATAATTATTGTTCTTGTACTGGAGGACGTTTTTGGCATTATCTGAAGTACACATGATCTCAAACTAGCAAAAACAGGTGTGCCCCAGATACCCGGAATTAAAAATGTCCAATACAATAAATCGATTTAGAGTTTTCAAGTTGCAATGTCTATATCCTACTCATATGGGGCCTACACATATTTAGTGAAGTGCTTAGAATTCAAGTAGGAGAACACTACCAAATCGGTTAACCAAGTTTTCTTTATTTCGCTTCGCTCTGTATCTCACTGCATCTATACGCCTCTTACTATACAGCCATACTATACGCACCGAAAAACCGCGACCGAGTATCGGTCGTATTGGAACACACGTTCAGCATATGGCGCATACTATACGAGCCGACAAAATCATCGCTGACAGACGGGTTCAAAAGCGGAGAGGCGGAATCAACAGAGAGCAACGCGTAGAGTATTAGATGACCTCAGGTTGGTGTAACGTGTCTACGTCTCTACACCAACTGTGGCATTCCCACACCTTAGTGCTACAGAGTATTCGATGACTACAGGTTGTTGTTACGTATCTACATCGCCACACTAACTGTGGCATTCCCACACCTTAGTGCTATAGAGTAGTCAATGACCACAGGTTAGTGTTACGTGTCTACATCTCCACACCAAACATGGCATTCCCACACCTCAGTGCTACAGAGTATTCGATGACTACAGGTTGTTGTTACGTATCTACATCGCCACACTAACTGTGGCATTCCCACACCTTAGTGCTATAGAGTAGTCAATGACCACAGGTTAGTGTTACGTGTCTACATCTCCACACCAAACATGGCATTCCCACACCTTAGTGCTATAGAGTAGTCAATGACCACAGGTTAGTGTTACGTGTCTACATCTCCACACCAAACATGGCATTCCCACGCCTCAGTGCTACAGAGTAGTCAATGACCACAGGTTAGTGTTACGTGTCTACATCTCCACACCAAACATGGCATTCCCACACCTTAGTGCTATAGAGTAGTCAATGACCACAGGTTAGTGTTACGTGTCTACATCTCCACACCAAACATGGCATTCCCACACCTTAGTGCTATAGAGTAGTCAATGACCACAGGTTAGTGTTACGTGTCTACATCTCCACACCAAACATGGCATTCCCACACCTTAGTGCTATAGAGTAGTCAATGACCACAGGTTAGTGTTACGTGTCTACATCTCCACACCAAACATGGCATTCCCACGCCTCAGTGCTACAGAGTAGTCAATGACCACAGGTTAGTGTTACGTGTCTACATCTCCACACCAAACATGGCATTCCCACACCTTAGTGCTATAGAGTAGTCAATGACCACAGGTTAGTGTTACGTGTCTACATCTCCCCACCAAACATGGCATTCCCACACCTTAGTGCTATAGAGTAGTCAATGACCACAGGTTAGTGTTACGTGTCTACATCTCCACACCAAACATGGCATTCCCACACCTCAGTGCTACAGAGTAGTCAATAACCACAGGTTAGTGTTACGTGTCTACATCTCCACACCAAACATGGCATTCCCACACCTTAGTGCTACAGAGTAGTCAATGACCACAGGTTAGTGTTACGTGTCTACATCTCCACACCAAACATGGCATTCCCACACCTTAGTGCTATAGAGTAGTCAATGACCACAGGTTAGTGTTACGTGTCTACATCTCCACACCAAACATGGCATTCCCACGCCTCAGTGCTACAGAGTATTCGATGACTACAGGTTGTTGTTACGTGTCTACATCTCCACACCAAACATGGCATTCCCACGCCTCAGTGCTACAGAGTATCCGACGAACATATGTCGAGGAACGAAACTTGATATATATAGAACTTCTGTTAACGTCGAGGAAGGTGATCCGAATTGTATAGAAAAATTGTGGATCGAGGAATATAACTTGAATCATGTAACGTCGGTAGATAGACGGTTTTACAACTTGCAAAACCTTCGCGTATCTGAAGGCAAGTAACAATTTAAAACTGTTACCACCAGTAAGGTATGAAGAATGTATCTTTCGTGGGCAGAATATTGAAAGCGAGAAAGAAACATGGTTTTATTGTGCACAATACACATCCGTAAAGCAGACCTATTCTCTACCGGTGTCTACTTACTTTATATGATTCTAAAATTCTCTACGCGTATACAGACAAATAATTCCAAAGCATTTTTACTGCGATGCAGCATAAGTTTTGTATAAGAAACTACTAGACCTTAGATACAATACCTAACCTATTTGTTGCTGTAACAAACGATTATTTTACACGACATATCACTACTCGATTACTCTTCAAGAAAGTGCTATTAATAAATTGTATCTCTATTTATTTAATTTTTTGTAAGATGTTAATTTAAATACGATAGCTAGCAATACTCTGCTAACGTTTAGGCCTAAGCCTACAATGGAATGAGATGACCTTGGAAATAATCTACTGTTACAAAGTAAATAAATTCTGGGTTTTATTTGATTTATTAAGTGCAATCTCTTTTTTCACTCATCTGTATTCCCTACTCACTTACACACTTAAAAAAAAACTCTACATTAAAAGTACCTAAATCTTAAAAATTATAAATTGTAACCGTAAGATAGATTAAGTACTGTTTTATATAGTCTTTCTTACAGCATATTGGGTGGAGTGCAATTTTTTTTAAAATAAAATGCGATGGTTTTTTTTTAATCTCAACATTTTTATTAATGTTTGAGATACCACTTTGTCAGACTATTGATATCAAATGGAGGTATGACTGATGTACATATAGGATACCAGTCAATTTAAACTGATATATTTAGGTTACAAATAATTAAATTAATTCTCTGTGTGTTACATATTTTAAACTGATCCCTTATAGGTTACAGTTTTTTTTTAACTAATTCCCATGTAAAAATGTTTTTCTTTATATTTTGCTTCCATAAAACGATTTTTGGGATAACTCATATATTTCCAAATATTTAGGGCACAATGGCCTAGTATCTGAGATAGGATTTCTCCTATTTCTTGATAAATTGTCAGTAAATCAACTACTGTATACAGTTTTACATAATTTGAGATTGAAGAAGATTTTTATTACTTATTGTCAGTTGCATCACAGGTTTGTTTTAGGGATGGTGGATATTTCTGTCCCGGTGACTTTGTCACTGATATTCGTTTGTCGCCGATAGCACCAGTGACAAAATATGGAAAATCCCAGTTCCAGTGACAATGGATCGATCGGAGGTCAAATCTCATTGGCTGGAAAGTTACTGATATTTTACCCCGGCTGTCATTGGTTCATTTGTTGCTGTCACTGGATCTACTCTAACTGCTCGGCTCACGGCACCGATCATCATACTGTGTCGATGACTGAATAGGGAGGGAGTTTCTCTGTTGTGATTGGGCAAAATGTCTCAGTCACTGAATGTATAGTTACTGATATTTTACCGAGGCTGTCATTGGTTGATTTGTCACTGGTTCTACTCATTTACGTCATGTGTGAGTGGGACAGTGTGCAGAGTGTGATTTCAGGACAGTGGCAGTTTTGTGTCCCGTAGACGCTATAGTTTGTTCTTAATTCCTTATGAGTTTATTTGTCACATCCGTACCTTGCGAGCGACTATTCTCTAAGGGAGGTTACTTTTTAAATAACAGAAGATCTCGGTTAAGTCTTGATAAAATCAGAAAAATCCTTTTTGTTAATACAAACATTCAATACAGTAAATAAACTGTATTTTGTAATTAAACCCTATGTTGTAAATAAACTGTTATTTTGTAGTTTCATATAAGATTATATAATTTATTGTCCCAGTGTGTTGCAGTAAGTTCCTAATAATAATGTCCCCGGCACTGTCTTTCGTCACTAATGTGGTATGCCTGCCTATAATTGGTACATACGGAGCTGTCTCAGTATTCCTTGTCACCGGTACTAAAGTCACCGGTAAAAGTCACTGATCCAAGCCTGGTGCTGTCTCTAAAATCACCGATCCGTTAAAGTCACTGGATTGAGCATCCCTAGTTTGTTTGTAAGCGAATGTGTATTATGCAGCTGACCACTTTCCCCTGTAACTTTGTATTTATTGTTCATCACATGTTATTTAGTGAAATCAAATTTACTATTTTCTTATTTGAACTATATTTCAAAAAACAGAATAGAAATTAGTCCTATTACAAATGCGATCAGAAACAAAAAAGGAAGAAAATAAATGAAAGAACACTTCCCTCGGAGTGAATGGAACAGGAAGTATGTTTAAGGGGTATGTTGGGATAAAAAGAACATGATGTTCAAGAAAATATTTTTTTTTAACTGAAAATAAAAACGCAATTAAGAACCCAAAGAAACAAAAGCAGAGGTAACAACAGAAACATGCAAACAAAACTAAAACTCCAGCCAAAAAACTGCTTTGATTGAATATTCTTAGAAAGAATATAGTGCTCAACGGAGCAAAATTGACACAGATGAACAGAACAATGCAAATGAGCCCATATTTTGTGAGCAAATTACAAAAAAAGATTGGGTCTAGTGCAGTTATTTTAAAGGTTGGACACATATACTCAACAAGAAAATATACTTTAGTATAAATGGGATTCTTGTTCTTTGACTATTTTCAATTTATTGTTTTATTTTCATTTTTATAGTGTCTGGTATTGAGCATGCAGTTATAAAATAGCAAACCACAAAGGCATTTTGTTTTTTTTTATTACACTATTAAATTCTTTTGTAATGTGTTTTTAAACAGGTGTGTTTTTTTTTAATAACCAAATGTATGAGATTAATTTTTCACAAATTTTTCACTCACTCTGTTTAAAAAGAAGAATAGTCACAAAAATCAACCAAATGTATGAGTTTAATTTTTCACAAATTTTTCACTCACTCTGTTTATAAAGAATAGTAACAAAAATTCTAAGGTTACCATTAATAGGAAAGTTTCACCTACATATACTCTTATTTTAAATATTAAAAAGGAAAAAATTAAAAATTGTTTCTTATTTTGTTAATACTATTTAAAAAGCTGGTTTAGTTGTAAAAAAAATGTTTACAAGTATTTTCTTAAAGTCCATTACTCAGAAAGATATAAAATTTAGAACAAACCTAGTTAATAAAACAATATGATTATTAATTAGGAAAATCAAGTTCAGCTAATAAACTTTAAATTACAATAATCTGTATATATGACTGTCAGACATGATTCTTATAGCTTTGTTTTGGTCTAATAAAGATTTTGTAAGTTTCTCATAACATAATTTCTCAGTGAACCTTGATATTATAAAATAATAATAATATAACTGAACTCATAATGAGTTAAATTTGCTCTTGAATTCTAACATTTTTTTATACTACTAATTCAATACCACAATTATCACTATTTATGTAAATTTCAAATTATTAATGAAATTCAATAAAATTGGCACTACAATTATATACGCAAAATGATAATAATGTACTTTTTTTACAATTATTCTTAATAATTAACATACATGGAGAAAGTCATATAAAAGGTTCCATGAGAATAATATAAATATTCTGAATTATACAAGGTGTTTCATTTATATAGAATGTATTATCACTTTAAACTAGAATTTTAAAACTTAAAGAATAATTCTTTGATCCTCTGTTTGTGCCCATTAAAATAGGGTACTTTTCCTACTTTTAAAATGAAAATATTTGTTATAGCCAGAGATTTCTGTTTAGAAGGGTGGTCATGATCAGTTTTTAGAAAATAAAACTAGTGACAATTTTAATTCAAAATGAAAATTTTAAATGAATTATTTTTATGGTTTCAAGGATACACTTAAAAACAATGGAAATGAAACTGTTTTAATGACTTCATACTCAAATAAATAACTAGATCCTTAAACTATCTAACTTCCTTTCAACTTGCATGTTAGATAAGATTAACATTTTAGTTAAATTTATAGGCCTACATCAAAGTTCAAATGTAGTAAATAAATATTTGTAATTTATATTAATAACAAATAACTAGTCACTTAAATAAATTCGTATACTCAATTCTATACTTCAATAACAATATCGTCGTTTAATTATTATTTTATTATGATGCAGAATTAAAATGGTACCCTTTTTTTAAAATGCAATCCCTTTTAAAAAAATCCAAATTAATAATGCATAACTACTTCATGTTATCCAAGTTAAAAATCTTAATTTTAATAGTAACAAGCAAAACTTAAAATGATTATTAATTATAACTGCAACTAACTTCTTTACTAAAGATAACAAGATTAATTTACATAGAAGTAAAAATATTTTAAAAACTAAAACTCCAAGTTTCAATTAAATCAAAAATTAACTGATAATCACAAGGCACCCACTATAAGGTAAAGCAAATCCAACCAAAACATACAACCATTTTGTTATCACTGATATATTTATACCGCAACATCGTGCTACTTATTCAGGTTATCCATAATCAAGAAAAGTGAAAGCCCCGCTACTTGATAAGCGACGTACTAAGTATGGAACGAAGCATGTGATGACAGTTATTATATCTTAAAGCAGAAATTTTTCTCTTTCATTTTTAATATTATGTTTTTTGTTTAGTTGACAAAAACCTACATTATATTAAATGCAAAATTAGGCGCCATTTTAAATAGATTGTCATTATCTTACCTTAGCAACTTGGAAGTTATCCGGGCGTAGTGTTTCCACTATTTCCTGGTCGGTCCTTGGCTGTTGACTTACAGAAGACCGCAAGCCATCTAAAACACGTTGGAAGGTAAACTTCTTCATTTCTTTATCACTAATAAACAGATATCCATTTAATTACAACAGAATCATTACTAGCGATGCCTCGTCACCACATTCTAAAATACACAACTCAAATCAGTCGTCTGCTGCCGATCGCAAATACTGCAGCAGGGAATTCTGGGTATGCACAGGGGTCTGGTGAAAGACAACTGCGACTGTCACAACTATATTCTTTTTAATAGTTTGTTTAGTGTAATTAGATAACAAGTAAACGCTACAAATGCAAATTTCAATTATTTTTAATAAAACGTAGGTTCGGTGAATGTTTACTTCATATAAATATAGTTATAGTACATTTTCTAACTAAAATACCAGATCAATACCAACCAAATCCCTGTGCAGAACAGCTGATTTTACAATTTAGCTAGACTAGAAGATTCACCAAAACAAATAGCAAGTGTGATAAGAAAATAATTTTTGTTTGCCTTAAACTATTTATTACTAACAGGAAATAAAATCATGTTTCTTCAAGGATGTGTAAAAAGTATACAAGCATTGAGTTCTATAGCTGCTTACCAACAGGTTATAAAAGGAGGAAAAAATAAATTGAGGTTAGTCTACACATATCAATAAACTCCTGTAAAATGCATGTAGTAAACATCTACAAATGTATACCTTTCTTAATCCTTGAAACCTTATTCCTAAATTAAAAATAACGACGTGATTATACTTATCTTGGTTAATATTATAAATGAGAATGCAATGTTAAATAGCATTAGTCACAACATTTTACTATTATGCAATAGCGAATTGTAAGTAATTAAATCACTATACTTAATCTAAATATATAAGCAATAAACAATAATTGTAAAGTAATTAATTTGGGATTTTTATTAATATATATAACTACTAATATATAATTTTTAACTTTGTATTTTAACCTAACCTCTATACAGCACTGAAATGTATAAACGTTCAAGGAATCAAGGGCATTTTGTTATTTTAGATGCCTTTCGATTGCTCATGCCATTTTAAAATTTATTCCAAACCTCAATAATAATGTTCGTACCTAATAAAAACTAAGCTTGATATAAACTGGTGGATTTTGTTGGCAATGACAATTGGTGAATCTGGTTGCTTATTAACTGATCCCAGAAGGTGAAGCAATGTAAGGCAAATACTGCCTTTTGATTGGTCTTGTAGCTCCTCCCACTCCACCAACAACAACTGTCAAATTCGTAGAGCCTTTAGAAAAAATTATTTCGGCCTCAGACATGCAAGCCTCAAATACTAAAAAATAATGGAAATGAGGTAAACAAATTTTGAAATTTGCTTAAGGACGTCAAATCGCTCCTGTTTACAAAGTTTCATTTGGAGCATTTTAAGGTAAAATACCCAAAATTCCTGCACTTACCGAAAATGAAATGTTTATATTATAGTTAAAAATTGGAGTGTTTAATTCACTCCAAAATATTATAATATTTGTATTTAAACCATATATTCGAAGAATTCCTTCCTCCATTATTGTATATTGATAATTTGGTGGTAGGCAATCCATAATAATTTTAACAAGAAAATGTAGAAAAACTCATTTTTTCGTACTAACATGTCACAAAAATTCTACTATTTTTGTACTTTGACTAATTTAATTAAATTTCCTCAAAATATATATTTTCCATCGTTCAATGATAATATTTGTAAGTTCAACAACAAAATATATCATCAACTTTTTGATATAAAAAACGATGATGTTTAAAACAAAAATTATTTTATGAAACATAAAATCAATACAAAGTAGCATTCTAGCAACAGAAACTCATTACATGGACATTCTTAGGGTTCTTGGTTAACTCATATGCCTATTTTTATTTAGGAATTCCATCAGGCCACCACCCCACTGGCCTTGAAAACTTCCTTAACACTAAAATATCTATATTCCCAATACATATTTGGCTTAATCAGCTGATAGTAAATGTGTTTTTAATCACCTGTAAAAGTCACTATTAAACACACTTAAACAGGTGATAGTAAACGTTTGTTGCTATTCATCTTTCAAGGTTAGTTATACTTTTCAAATGTCATGTTACAAACAGAAGTTCCCTTGTCTTGGTTTTTCAAGATAATAATCAGTTTGTTAATAGTTTGATATATTTATTGGGATTTAATTTCAGTTAATTGAATTCTTTACACATAAAACATCCATGCTGCATTGCAGCTGTTGTATATTTTTTAATGTATAGGTCTAATGCCCTGAATCTTGAAGTCCATTTTGGTTGTTTTGCTTGCTCACGTGTTTCAAGCAGAAGGAACCTACATATTTTCACACACAAAAATACAAAGCTGTAAATATTGTTTATAAGTCTGTTTTATAAAAATAGATGTGTTTAAACGTGTTCATATTAAAAATCGTTTCAATAACCTAGAGTCCATTTATTTCTTCACTATTTTGCATTTCAGAATGCAGTAAGCACAATACAAATATACATCAACTCCGTACGAAATACATGTACTTTGCTAGTATATTACAAAGTATACATAAACAAAATGCATAATTATTACATTATCACTATATTTTGCCATGTTTTTTAGCACATGTTCTAATTTTGTTCCCTAATGGCAGTATAACATAGTGAGTCAACATTCTCCAGTTGGTCATACATTGCCTCAAACTTATTACACTATGCCAAAATTCATATTTGAAAAAGTGAACTTTTTTATTAATATTTTTTATTTCAGATGTGTTAGTGCAACAGTTTTTGGAGCTGGTATTATATTTTACCACACTTCTAAGAATAAAGCTGAAATGGCAAAATCCTTTGTTGATCTTTCTAAATACATGGCTGAACCAATAACAGATATGAAAGAATTAGAGAAAAATAAAAATGACATGAAAACTAGAATGGAATTAATGATTATGAAAATTCAGGTAATTTTATTTCTGAATTAAATCTAGTTACACTGACTAAAAAAAGTACCTTGTGTTTGATTTAAAAGAGTATTTCATCCTTTAACACTATGACTAGACATACAAGGGAAAATTTTTTAACTTGAAACAGTACTTTTAATTAACCCTTTTTCAATTCCTTCTGTTAGTTCACACTCTTTTCTTATATATATATATCTTGGGTTCAAATTTTCAATCTTTAATAAAATACTTTTTATAAAAAAAGTTCAAATACTTTTCCTTAAAACTTGTAGTGGATTACACTTAATGTTAATACAGCTTTTTCAAATATTAATTTGTTAATTAAATTTAATAATGAATTCATTTTAGTTTTATATGGGAGAAGAACTTTTCACAAAAGGGGAAAGGTATGCAATATAGTTATTTCATCTCATTTGACTTGAAATAAGTGATATGATTTCATAAAACAGCTGATTTTATGTTATAGGTTATGTGGTAGAACATCTGTTTTAAGGCATAGATTATGTTACTTTATTTATATTAATTGTAATTATTTAATAATAATAATTTTGTTGTTGACCTAAGTAGGCATTGACTTAGAAAATTTTTGTTTATATTACTTGTTTAGTGTAAATATTTATAATTTATGTTTATACTGATGATGTGATATTTTGTTCACAATGATGTCATAATTTATTTTTTCAAAACAGATATACCCTAAAATAGTTGTAGCATTTGTTCTCTCTCTTTACACACACACACCTATTAAAATTTCAGGAATCTATTTTACTTGATTAACCCGGCAGAGGCATGTCACGGTCTTTTCCACCGGGCCTTCAATTTTTTTAATATCTTGAACTGCCAATTTTTGTAACCTTCCACCCCCTCAGTACCTTCAAATAGACTCATCCACTGTCGAATGCTGTGTTTGTATTTCTGCTATCACCAACGAATGTCTTAGTGTAGCAGCCTAAAGATAAGCCAGTGTGGAAACCGCACGGCGCGACCCCTCACATGTGCTAAAGTGTGACATAATTTTTAATTTCTCTGTGTTATTGATCGTTTAGTGTGTTGTGTGTTATATTAATTGTGTTACTTCGCAATATGAATCTACCAGAGGAAGAAAGATTTGCTAGAGTGTTACATAACGTGAAAAGGGAAGAAAGGTGTGAGGAAGAAAGGATTGAAAATCCTGTGTTAGAAGACAACTTTTTGTGAAAAGAAACATTGAAGAGATGCTGGGCCTACAACCACAGAGGTGAAATATTGCAGAAGATGCACGTGAAGGACGATCCGGTCTATGCAACTAGAGACAAAACAGGAAATAAAAAACTCGGTGCAACAGCTGTCGTAGATTCATCTGCAGGTAACACACTGTATCTTCTTGTCAAGACTGTGCCACCCGAGGACATCAATCGAACGAGGAACTGTAAGGAATTTCATTGCTATAACCCTCAGGTGCTTAGACATATTGTATGTAATTTTTTGTTTAAAATCATAAATTTTTACAGTTTCATTTCATCACTATAATTGTAATATTATGATAAATTTACTTAAACATTCACCACAATTTGATTCAAAATTGGTTCTTTTACTTTACAGCTTTTGTAAACATCCAGTATATTTTCTTATTCAGAAATTAGTTTTCTTTCAGAATATATTATTAAACATAAGTCTTTGTGAAAGAGTCATTATGCTATGACAACTTATCTAAAGTCTTGTATTTTTTTCAAAAAATAAATTTGTTAAATCTTAAAATATCATTTAATACATTAATGTCACAATTAAAACCAACAGAACTTAAGTAAATACATTATACTTAATTACGATGTTTTTATTTTTAAAATAAAATATTGTTCAGTATTTTTGTTTTTATTAATAAAATGACCTGGTCGAATCCACCGTGTGCGACCCTTCACGTTTTATTTTTCACTCGACCTCTGACAGGTTAAACATTTACCATCCAAAGCTTTTTACCAACCTAATAATGTCAGTTGGCAAAGAACTTTGAGGATTAATTGTTTGTTCAAATAAAATTTACTTACTGCAAATAATATTTCAAATAATATCAATGTGTTTATTAAACTATAGGTTTAATAAAGTATAATCTACTAAAATATTAAAATAGAGAGTGAGTTTACATCTAGGACATTGGTTCCCAAACTGGAGCGTGAAACAAGTCAAGGGGGGGGGGAGCGTGAGACCAGTTGGAAAATAGTAAGGTAAATTCTCATTTAGTTAAAATTGAAGTACACAATTTATCATCAAAATTTAAAACTAAATTTACACCTCGAATTTTTTTTTACATAGGTAATTTTATTGACCATGATATTCTGACATTTTAAATGAAATGTATGTATTTATAGAATATATTATTAATGCATTTATAAAAGTTTGTGGAGATTTTCTAAACTTTAAATTAAATCAACATGGCAGCTTAAAGGATTAATAGTACAAAAGTGTCGCGAAATGAATGTTTATCGTTCAATGTAGCAACAGTGCCACAATGGACAGATCTTCATTTTGGATAAAACACTTAAAAGTGTATTAAACGCATCTCTTTGATTATACTTGCCTTTTTCAAGCACTTAGGTGTGCAAAAAAGTATTTTCAGCTCTTGTTGCAATGAAAACAAACTTGATGTTGCTAATGACTAGCATTATGCCTTTACTAAAATACAACCTAAAATAGGCATGCTAGAGAAATAAATTCCAGCTCATCCACGTCACATCTTTTTCTCTTATAAGTTAAACTTTACCTTTACATATATATATATATATATATATATATATATATATATATATATATATATATATATATATATATATATATATATTTACTTTTGGTTGGTCAAACTATATTATATATATATATATATATATATATATAAAGAACATAAGTCAAAATACAAATTGAATTTACAATTATAATGATGTTGGTACTGTTAACCAACGAAAAGCTTTGAATTGTAAATTCAATTATAATTCTTGTATTTGTATTTTGACTTATGTTCTTTATTAATACACAAGAATACATATTTCGATATTTATATATATATATATATATATATATATATATAGGGATGGGCCGATTCCTAAAATTTTCGATTCCGATTCCGATTCCGATTCTAAAATTTTCCTTTCGATTCTCGATTCTTTATTCGATTCTCGATTCTCGATTCTTTCAAGTTATATTAGCTTACACGCTAAGTTCTCTAATCATTAATTTAGTTAACATCTTGGTCATATGGGAAAACCTTTTAAAAGTTCTGTTTTAATATAATAGGCTACACAAAACCTTCAACAATGAGAGTGATATCTGTCTATAATATAATTTATTAAGGTTAAGTTTCGGAGGAATAATACAGTGTATCTGTTATCCGTCTTTTCGCTCAACTGTCATGGCCACGGTTTCGACAGTGACGGTTAATCGAGTTTTTACTGTACTTTTTTGTGTTTTGTTCTGACATTTAGTGAGAGAGAGAGAGAAAGAGAGACGAGCGATGTCAAACGACCAGAAATGGTTACGATCTTGATTGCTGTTGCTTCATAAATAATAATATTTTCGTTTACTTTAATCATTTAATTCATTCAAATCAACTAATACATAAATAAGGCATAGTTGGTAATTAATTATATTTCCACACAAATATAATAAATTTTAGTAATAAATTTTGTTTGGTAATAAATTACTC